>CM030365.1:116986738-117220983 GCA_017893485.1 Hemerocallis citrina
CGCCCAAGGCCCTTTGGAGACGCCCGCCCCAGCTCCCTCAGAGGTACCGACCCAAGCTGCTCAAGTTGAGGCGCCCGGGTCGTCGAGCGGGGCATTCAACGTGGGTGCGGCCTTAGCTCTTGAGGTCCCCTCTCTCACCGTCGAGGCCGAGAAGATACTTACCGAGGATCACAAGCGCCTCTTCGTCCCCGACTGGCAGGTGATGAAGGTGGATGGGTTCCTCGGTGACGGGGGCATTTGTATGAAGGCGGTGAAGCACCTGCCGACCCCCAAAGACCGAGCTGCGCTGAAGGCGGGTTCCATAGGCGATGACAATATGCAGATCGCTCAGAACACCATGTCGGTGAGTATCAGAAGTTTCTTCAAAAATTATTCTAAGTTTTTTCGCTCGGGCCTAATAGTTTCTCTTGTGCCGCTTGCAGACCCTATGCCACTTCAACCATCTGCTCGAGGAATTCGCGAGCAATGAGAAGGAGATGACTGTGCTGAATGATCGGGAGAGGTCGGAGCGCACCAAGGCGGTCAAACTATTCGAGGCCGAGCAGCTGCTTTCCGCTTCGTGCGTGGCCGAGGTGGCCAGTCTTGAGGCAAAGCTCACCGAGGCGCTGAAGCACTCGGCCACCGAGGCTGCCAAGGTCAAAGCTTTGGAGAAGGAGATGGCTCATCTCGAAGAGGATCTGTCCAAGGCACTGAGGGCATCGGAGGAGGCTTTGAGCAGCCAGGCATTGAAGGTGGCGGCTGCGGAGCAGGCAGTTCGGGACGAGGCCGAGGCCCACATGTTGACAAACATGAAGGAGGCGTACGCCCGAGCGCTGAAGCATGTGGCCGCTCGCATCCCCGGGTTCGACAGCTCCTCCTACTACTTCTACGACCCCATAGAGGGGGAGGAAGAACTGCCTCTGGCGGAGCTCGCCCCCGGGCAGGAGGGCAAAGAGGTCGAGGATGAGGTGCGCATCAAGGGCGCGATAGTCACCGTGCCGAGCGACGACGCTTCGAAACAATATCACGAGGTCGACCCCTGACTTAGTCGCCTCTTCTCTCATTGTTTTTGCTTCTTTTGTTTTGTTTTTGTTGTAATGCCTAACTGCGGACTGGCCACCGCTTTTGTGTATATTTTGGATTTTTAATGAAACGACTTCCCCTTTTAAAATCTTGGTCGAAAGTTTCGAGACTCCTTTTGATACACTTTGTTCGTGTTGAGAACTCAAGTGTTAAAGACTCATTTTGATATTCTTTCACTTTTCAGGTCGAGTCGAGTTCAGCGGCTGAGGTTTCTCGCCTTCGTACTGAATTGAAAACGGCGAAGCGGGCCCTCTCTCGCAGCCGAGAGTGCCTCTTCAAAATCGAGTTAGATCTAGTGGATGTCAAGGCAATGGCAAGAGGGTATTTCTCCGAGCTGAAATAACTACGGAAGCAATCTCGCGAGGTTTGTCTTGAAGGCGAGGTGGAGTTGCTCCGAAAGACGCTGTTCAACGTTACTTGAGCGGAAGGTGACCTTGTGGCGGAAGTTCAAGATTTGAAGATAGCTGAGGAAGAACTTTTGGCAGAGGAAGACGAGTTAGCTTCGGTAGTGGGTAAATTGATGGCCGAGCGCGACGAGTTGACGGCGAGGGTTGACGAGTTGAGGAGGGTTACGGTCGCCAGAAGTATCGAAGTGACCCACCTTCGTCGAATCATAGCCGATAGCTCTGGCGCTGAAGGCTCTGCTCGGCTTCCTCGCTTTAAGATATCTGTGAAGGACGACTCTTTGAAGGATCGGATTGTTGAGCTGGAGCAGGAAGTCGCTCGACTCAAGCTTCAGCCGGCAAGAATCAACGTTCGGAGCACGTCGTGTACGCGCGAAGAGAGTGAGAGGGGAATCTTTTTTTACGAGCTCGCGACTCGTTCGCCTATCGTTAGGCGGAGCCCAACCGATGCTCAAAGCAGGGTGACTGCCTCGTCTAGTGGCGCTTCGGTTGGGACCACGGTCAGAGGCAGCGCCGAAGAGGTGTCTCGATCCGTTGGCCTACAAATGAGCTCTGAAGTTAGGAGACGCCGTCCCTGAGTGTCTTTGAACCGAAACATCCCCGTTCCAAAGAAGTGTTGAATAAGTTGTAATTATGCTTCTTTGAGTTTTTGTAGCACCCCGTAGTAGTAACTCGGTCTTGTAATTTGGGTTCCTTTGTCGAACATTTTAATGAAATAAAAGCTCGTTTTCTTTCTGATGTTCATGTGTTGGACGTGCATGGTAGTTTGATTCGAAACGAGCCATAAGAACCAAACTTTAGCTCTTTTAAGTACTTTTCCCCCATGTCTAGTCTAGTTATAGAAATTTTGCTCGTGTCGACGGTTGTGGGAGCAATTCCGAATGGCGAACCACTTCTAGCTCGCTTAAGAGTGTGCTTGCGAAGCGGAGTCGAGCCAAGCGTTGGACTCCGAACTCGTCGCTCGAGTATGTTTCGACGGTTGTGAGAGCAATTCCGAATGGCGAACCACTTCTAGCTTGCTTAAGAGCGAGCTTGCGAAGCAGAGTCGAGCCAAGTGTTGGACTCCGAACTCGTCGTTTGGGTATGTTTCAACGGTTGTGGGAGCAATTCCGAATGGCGAACCACTTCTAACTCGCTTAAGAGCAAGCTTGCGAAGCAGAGTCGAGCCAAGTGTTGGACTCCGAACTCGTCGTTTGCGTATGTTTCAACGATTTTGGGAGCAATTCCGAATGGCAAACCACTTCTAGCTCGCTTAAGAGCGAGCTTGCGAAGCAGAGTCGAGCCAAGTGTTGGACTCCGAACTAGTCGTTTGCGTATGTTTCAACGGTTGTGGGAGCAATTCCGAATGGCGAACCACTTCTAGCTCGCTTAAGAGCGAGCTTGCAAAGCGGAGTCGAGCCAAGTGTTGGACTCCGAACTCGTCGTTTGAGTATAAAGAAGGTAAAAACAGAGAGATACAAGCAATTCAAAAGATATGAAGAAAAATGTTCTTTATTGAAAACTAATAGTCGGCTGCTTCTAAGTTGCGAGCCTTTATTACATTGGAGAAATAAAGAAGCAAAAGTAAAATACAAGTGAAAGGAAAGGAACGGTTCGACATCTGAAGGTACTCAGAGAGGCGTTGATGCGCTCTCTTGGTACTTCAAGAGATGGTCGGCATTCCAAGTCCTGGGAATCTCTCTTCCTTCAAGGTCTTCTAGTCGGTATGTCCCGGGCCAAACCACTCTGGAGATCTTGTAGGGTCCTTTCCAATTTGGGGCTAGCTTGTTCTTCTGACTGGGGAATGAGATAGCTAACTTTCTGAGGACCAAGTCCCCTTCTTTGAGGTCGATGGGATGGACCCTCTTATTGTAGGCCAGCTCGATCCTCCTTCGGTAGCTTTGTTGGTGAATCGAGGCTCTTTCATGGAGCTCATCAATCAAATCCAAATTTGCTCAAAGCTCCCTGGTATTCTGCTCTTCTTCATAGGCAATGAGGCGAGGAGAGGGTACACTGAATTCCAAGGGGATCACAGCTTCAGACCCATAGGTGTGATTAAATGGCGACTCTCCCATAGGGGTCCGTTTCGTAGTGCGGTAATTCCACAGTACGTTAGGGATCTGATCAACCCATAAGCCTTTAGCGGACTTATACAGCCTCTTCTTAATAACAGAGAGGATTTGTCGGTTGGCATTTTCTACTTGACCATTTGACTATGGATGGGAGACGGAGGAGAAGCGTTGTTGGATGGCGAGGTCTTCACATAGAGCTCGGAATGCGGACCCTGTAAATTGTGTTCCATTGTCTGTTATAAGGACTCGAGGGATGCCGAACCTGCAGATGATGGTCTTCCAGAAGAATTGAAGTACTTTGTTCTCGGTGATTGTAGCCAAGGACTCGGCCTCTATCCACTTTGAAAAGTAGTCGATTGCCATGACTAAGAATTTGAGCTGGCCGGGAGCTGGGGAAAACGGCCCCAGTAAATCCATCCCCCACATTGCAAAACGGATCAGACTTGATAGGGAGGCGAGCTGAGCTTGGGGTAGGCGACGAATGTTGGAATACTTTTGACCAGAGCTGCATTGCCGAACATGTCGTTCGGCATCTTGGAGAAGGGTAGGCCAAAAGTATCCATAATTCAACACCTTCCGGGCGAGAGATCTGAACCCTGAATGCGCTCCGCCTATGCCTTCGTGAAGCTCTTGTAAGGCATATGTGGCTTGTTCCGGGGAAAGGCACCTTGAGTAGGGTCTGCCGTCTATTTGAGTGAAGGAGCATTTGTATAGGACCCCCTCAACAAGGGTGTAGCGCTCCGCTCTGGTTCTGACTCGACGAGCTTCTTTCGGGTCTTCGGGGAGGAGCCCATCCCTTAGGAATTCTATTAGGGGTTTCATCCAATTATCCTGAAGTTGAACAGTCAGTGACTGCATCGAGTCGGAAGTTTCTTCTTCTATGCTCGGCCTCAGGAGTACCTCAATCAGGACAGTCTGCTCGAGTCCTTGGAGGGAAGAAAAGGCTAACTTGGAGAGGGCATCTGCTTGGGAATTTTTCTCTGTAGGGATTCGCTGAATAAGTGCCTCTTCGAATAGAGCCATGAGATTTTGGACCTTGGCTAGATACTTAGCCATTTGGTCATCTCGTGCTTCGTATTCGCCCAAAACTTGATTTACAAGCAGTTGAGAGTCGCTAAATATCCGGAGATGTTGTGCCCCTGCTTTGCGGGCTATTCCGAAACCGGCTATAAGGGCTTCATACCCCGCTTCATTATTGGTGGCTTTGAAGTTGATGCGGAGGGAGTATTGGAGAACGAAGTCATCTGGGCCTGCCAGAATGACCCCGGCTCCGCTCCCTTCGGTGCAAGAGGATCCATCTACGTATACCGTCCAAATAGGAGGTCCGTTTGCCGCTTGACTGACCTCGGAAATGGTGCTCTCGACTATAAATTCTGCTAGGGCCTGAGCTTTGATTGCGGTCCGAGGCTGGTATGATATATCATGCTGGCTCAGCTCGATCAACCACTTCATTAGATGGCCAGAGGTCTCCGGCTTGTGCAGGACTTGCTTCAGTGGTTGGTCGGTAAGAACGACCACCGAGTGGGACTGAAAATATGGGCGAAGCTTCCTAGCTGCCATAACCAAGGCGTATGCCATCTTTTCTAGCCTTGGATAACGAAGCTCGGCATCCCGAAGTACTTTGCTTACGTAATAGATGGGCTTCTGAACCTTGTCTTCTTCCCTTACTAAGACAGCACTGAGGGTTTGTTCGGAGGCAACTAAGTAGAGGTAGAGTGTTTCCCCGGGGATAGGCATGCTGAGGAGAGGGGGGTTGACTAGATAGGCTTTAAGCTGATCGAACGACTCCTGCTGTTGTTGACCCCATTCGAAGCCCTTAGCCCCCCTGAGAGCCTTGAAGAAGGGAAGACACTTCTCCCCTGACTTGGAAAGGAAGTGCCCTATAGCTGCGAGGCGCTCGGTTAGCTTCTAAACTTCTTTCACATGTCCAGTATGGCTCTGATCTTCTCGGGGTTGGCTTCGATTCCTCTTTGGCTGACCATGAAGCCTAGGAATTTTTCCGACGAGACTCTGAACGCACACTTGTTCGGATTAAGCCTCATATCATGCTTTCTTAATACATCGAACGCCTCCTGCAGATCGGTGACATGGTCAATCCCACAGATGCTCTTCACAAGCATATCATCAACATACACCTGCATGTTGCGGCCGATCTGATTTTGGAAGACTTTGTTAACGAGGCGTTGATAGGTGGCACCTGCATTCTTCAACCCGAAAGGCATCACCCTGTAGCAGTAGAGGCCCTGATCGGTAACGAAGGAGGTTTTCGGGATATCCGGGGGGAACATGCGGATTTGATTGTACCCGGAGAAAGTGTCCATGAAGCTGAGAAGCTCATGACCCGAAGTGGTGTCAATCCGGGTGTCGATGCTTGGAAGAGGGAATGGATCTTTGGGGCATACTTTATTCAGGTCGGTAAAATCGATGCAAATTCTCCAGCTCTCGTTGGCCTTCTTTACCATCACAACATTTGAGAGCCATTCGGGATAATTGACCTCCTGTATGAACCGAGCCTTAAGGAGCTTGTCCACCTCTTCTTTTATAGCTTGTTGGCGCTTGGGGGCAAATTTGCGTCTCTTCTGTTGAACCGGTTTGGACCCCGGTGCAACACTCAGGTGGTGGATGAGGAGCTCTTCGGAGATTCCTGGCATGTCGGCAGCCGACCATGCGAAGAGGTCGTGGTTCTTTCTAATGCATTGGACTATGTCGGAGCATAGGGCAGATGGGAGGGTCTTGCTGATAAAGAACTTGCAGCTCGGGTCCTGCTCAGAGAAGATCACTTCCTCCAATTCATCCACCGGCTCGGACGTTGGTCGGGCACCGTCTTGGGGGATTCCAAGAGTTTCGAGGGAAAGGACTGGACCCCCAGTAGAGGTCATGTAGCATTTGCGGGCCATTTCCTGACTGCCTCTTACTTCCCCTACTCCTGATCAGGTGGGGAACTTCATCTTGAGGTGATAAGCGAAAGGGACAGCTTCGAGAGCAGCTAGGCCGGGTCGGCCTAGGATCACATTATAAGCAGCGGGGACATCAACGACCATGAAGTCCATCGGCTCCATTCGGGTAGTAGGAGTTTTGCCAGCAGTTACGTCGAGGGTGATCACCCCTTCAATAGTTACTGGCATTCTCGTGAACCCGTGGAGTGTGTAGCTGGCAGGCTTAAGTCTGTCCCGGGAAAGTTTGAGTCCTTTGAAAGCAGTGAGGAAGAGGATGTTAACGGAGCTGCCATTGTCCACCAGGATCCTCTCCACTTTAAAATTTGCCATATGGAGGTTGATGACTAGTGCGTCACAATGGGGGGTTCGGACACCCTCAAGGTCTTTATCTGAAATGGTGACCGGTACTCCGAGGCCTTTGGGGGGGGGGGCATTCCATGTATTGAATTGACTTTCCTTATGAAAGCTTTTCGAGAGGAGTTGGAGGTGCCTCCCATGGGGCCTCCATGGATGAGATGTAGGATGCGTTCCTCTTCGAACTCTGGAGTTTCATTGCGTCGTTCAGGACGCTTGTTAGCCCCCCGAGGGGGAGGAGGGAGATCGGTCTGGTCCTTTCTCACAAATTTGGCCAGCTGCCCCCTCTGGATGAGGGCCTCAATCTCATTCTTCAAGGCCCGACAATTATTGGTGTCGTGGCCGTGGTCCCGGTGATAGCGGCACCACTTCTCTTTGTCCCTCTTCTTGTCAGGGGTGTTCATCTTCGAGGCAGGAGGTATCACCCCTTCCTTTTCAACTTCCATGAGAATAGTAGAAATGTTGGCGTTAAGAGGAGTGAATTTTTCAAATCTGGGGGGAGGGCGGCATTGACCGCCATTGTCCTTCTGGAGCTTCTTGGCTCCCTCTTCTTCACCTGCCTTTCTTTTGGTTCCGGAGGAAGGCCCCTCAAAGTTGGGGCGATGCTTAGCTTCCTCAGCCCGGATATACTTCTCGCTTCGGAGAAGGAGGTCGGACAAGTTCTGCAGGGGCTTCTTGGCAAGGGAGGACCGAATACTGGAGTTAAGGACATTCGACTGAAATGCTGCTGCAGCGACTGACTGGTCGAAGGAAGCGATGGACCTGGCTTCCGCGGTGAACCTTTTCACATAGTCTCTCAGCTTCTCACCCTTCTTCTAGTTGAGGTAGAGTAGCGAAATGCTGGTCTTCTCAGTTCGGCGGCTACTCACGAAGTGGATGATGAAGAGGGTCTCGAATTGCTCGAAGGAGAATATTGAGGATGGGGCGAGGCGAGAGTACCATTCCCAGGCCGGATCCTTGAGAGTTGCAGGGAAGGTCTTGCACAGCAGAGCATCGGAAGCTTGGTGGATTAGCATGAGGGTCTTAAAGCTTTCGATGTGATCGACGGGGTCAGACTCCCCGGAATAAGTCTCGAATTGGGGAGGCTTGAAGCCTATTGGAACGGGCGCCTCCAAGATGATCCGAGAGAAAGGAGGCCGGGTTGGACGGAGGGTCCTTCCTCTAAGCTCTTCTTCCCCATCTAGCTGACCCAAGCACCTCTCCATTTCGTGGAGACGACGGTAGACAATGTCATCCCTTCGACGGTAATCAAACGAGCCTCTGGACTCGTCTTCGTACGAGGGAGAGCGGGGGCTACAACGACGGTAGCTCCGGGAGTGACGAGGACTAGGAACGTGCTGGGGGTTGCTAGGAGCTGGGGGAGGAGTTAGGGACCGTCGGCAAGGACTTTGGACCGGAGGAGGAGTGGGGACCCTTTGAGCATTGTTATTATTGGGTCGGAGATGGAGGGCTTGCAAGATGGTTGCCTGGAATTGCTGGAATTCGGCACAGGTGATAGAAGTATTATCATCCCTCGGTGAGCGAGGCCTTCTTCTATAGTGCTCGGGGGACTCTCTCCGTCTTCGGTGAGGCGGAGACCTCCTGTGTTCTCAGCGATGAGGAGATCGCTCATTTGGACGTTGTTGATGGAAGACTCCCTCTCGGGCCCGCCTTTCATCCAAACGGCGGTGAAAATCCTCTTCTTTATGCCGATTGTTAAGGGTGTTGCGGAGGTCATCGGAGGCCCGGGGATTGTGAGATGCCATGGAGTCGGTAGAGGGGTTATGCATGGAGACGTGGTCATGTTGAAGAAGTTGTTTCGAAGGATTGGGACGGGAGCCCCCCGCACCGGAATTTTGAGGCCCGGTCTGACCCCGAAGGGGTTGGAGGTTCTGATGAGGAGGTTGGTCCTGCTGCGGGGCCTCAGGTTGAGGAGGAAGTCCCGCCGGCTGGACGGTTTGGAGGGGGATCTCCTGTTTTGGTTGAGGATGAGTGGGTCAACGGTTGGATCCTCTGGATCTTAGCTTTCGGGAAGGCATGGCTGGGTAGATCTGACCAACGGGAAGAGAAAGGGCTGCTATTTGTCATTTCCCACAGACGGCGCCAATCTGTTACTGCTAAATCTGGTGTGGGGGCAAACAGATAGTATTTGTGGATTCTTAGGAAAACTGAATAATCAAACCTTAACCTTCTCCGCCGGAGTTGGACCGTTGACTCCTGCCGTTCACCTGCAAAAAGTGCAAAACATCAGGGTTGATCCCGGCGACGCACCCTCCGATGCTGAAGTTAGTAATCAAAGAATGTAATATCCCGGACGGATATTACCTTGTATGAATTATTATTTTATTATTATTTCATTATTATTTTGTTTTAATTCCAAAATTGAATTATTTTGGTGATTTTCACCCGGTTTATTCATAGACATTATCTGTACCCAGATATCAGTCAGTATACATCCGTATTGTACCAAATTGATACCGTGATCTTCCGAACTAATAATAAAATTTATTTTATTATTATTTCTGAGATTAAATTATTTTATACGGATTATGCGAATATTTTCGGTATACAAACATATATGCGCACATACGTGTAGTATGTCGATTAGTACATTATACAAATTATGTGTTGTGTATTTTTGGACAACACTTGTCTTTGTTATGACAAAACCTATTAGATTGTTAGAGTTTATAAGTATTTAACCTAGGTTAATTATGCATGAAGAGATTAAGGGAACCCTTCTAGAAATCCTCACATAACACCATACTCACATAACACCTCCCCCACCTCACCCCTTCTTCCCCTAGGTAAGGCCGGCCCCCAATTTAGGGGAGGACCCATGTGCATTTTTGTGTGTGCACATTTTCAATTTCCACCCTTTCTCCCACCTATAAATACCCCCTTCCTCCACCTTTATCTCATTTTAGAAAGATCATAAAGAAAGAAAGAAAGAAAGGAAAAGAAAGAGAGAACACCATACTAACTTGAGAGTTTTCCCATTGTAGGTTCATAAGGATTCCTAGGAGCTAAGGAGGAGAGTTAGTCTAGTTCTTCCATCAAAGAAAAGAAACAAGGTGGGGGTTTCTCTTTGTTTGTTTGTTTGTTTGTATTGTTGTTTTGATGTTCTTTTTCTTCTCATCCTCCTTATTTTGTTTCTTTTGTTTGGGTGCTTCCTTGAGATATTATTGTGTGTTGTTTGTGGTGTAAGTTGTAAATTTAGATGGTAAAAGAAATGTGATAAGTAGTAGTAAAGAACAAAAAGATGGAATTTTTTAGTAGTAATTGTTGTTTTATGTTTACTAATTGGACTAAAATGACATAAGGCATATGGACTTGTACATACAACCATTTGGGGTTGTAGGACTTGATGTGAACTCATGCACAAAGCATATGAACCTTTTATACAACCATTTTTGGTTGTAGGACATGTATTGAACTTGGACTAAAAAGATAGCATATGTTGGTTGAACTAAAATAGAAGGTTCCTACCTTATTTCATTGTTGTTTGTTCTCTTTTATAGTCTTAAGGAAGAAAGAAACCCTTGTGGATGTTAATTCTATTAATGGAAAAGAAACTATCTAAATCACTAGTTGTAGAATGGTCAAAAAGATCTCCTTTTATGGTCAACTAGTGTTAATAAGAAATAAATACTAATGAAGATTTGGTAGAAATGTTAGTAGATGTTCATATTAAAATAAAGTAGTAGTAGTAGTAGTAGATAATTAAAAGAAGAAGTTGTAGATGTTTTATATTCATATTAAAATAAAGTAGTAGTAGTAGTAGATAGTTGTAGATGTTTTATGCTATGTTCATGGTTAAAATAAAGTAGTAGTAGTAGTAGATAGTTGTAGATGTTTTATGTTATTTTCATGGTTAAAATAAAGTAGTAGTAGTAGTAGATAGTTGTAGATGTTTTATGATATGTTCATGGTTAAAATAAAGTAGTAGTAGTAGTAAAATATTGTAGGATTCATGCCAAAAATACCTACCATGGTTAGGAATGATGTATACCATGCTAAGTGTATAAACATGCTTAGAATGTTGTAGGATTTATATTAAAAAATACCTACCATGTTTAGGAATGATGTATGCCATGCTAAGTGTATAAACATGCTTAGAATATTGTAGGATTTATATTAAAAATACCTACTATGTTTAGGAATGATGTATACCATGCTAAGTGTATAAACATGCTTAGAATGTTGTAGGATTTATATTAAAAATACCTACTATGTTTAGGAATGATGTATGCCATGCTAAGTGTATAAACATTCTTAGAATGTTGTAGGATTTATATTAAAAAATACCTACCATGTTTAGGAATGATGTATACCATGCTAAGTGTATAAACATGCTTAGAATGTTGTAGAATTTATATTAAAAATACCTACCATGTTTAGGAATGATGTATACCATGCTAAGTGTATAAACATGCTTAGAATGTTGTAGGATTTATATTAAAAATACCTACCATGTTTAGGAATGATGTATACCATGCTAAGTGTATAAACATGCTTAGAATGTTGTAGGATTTATATTAAAAATCCCTACCATGTTTAGGAAAGTTGTATACCATGCTAGTTTAATTGTAGGAAAGTTGTATACCATGTTAGTTTAATTATAGGAAAGTTGTATACCATGCTAGATTAATTTATCTATGCTTAGATAGTTGTAGGAAAGTGGTATATCATGCTAGATTAATTTATCCATGCTTACATGCTTATAGAAAAGTTATATACCATGCTAGATCAAATAAATATTCATGCTTACATGATATCCATGCTTAAATAAGTATATGTTCATGCTAAGTTAGTAAATGTCATGCTAATCATTGTTTATGTTAAGTTAGTAGATGACCATGCTAATGATTGTTTATGATAAGTTAATGGTATCCATGCTAACGATATTCATGCTTAAAGTATAGTAGATACTCATGCTTAAATTAAGCTAACTATCCATGGTTAGTTGTAGTGATTTTTATGTTATGTACTATCCATGCTAGAATTGTTGTAGAAACTCATGCTATGTTGTAGGTTGATACTTAATTAGTATACATAACTAGAATGTTACTAAAATGTACACCGTGCTATATGTTAATGTGAAAGTAGCATACCATGTCTAGGAATGAGGTATACCATGCTAAAGTTTAAATACATGCTTAGAATATTGTAGGATTAATGTTAGAATACCTATCATGCCTTAAAATGTTGCATGTTCATACTAGTTATATATCCATGCTTGGGTTGTGGTGATTAGTCATGATAAGTAGTAAGCATTCACACTCAATTTATAACCTATGCTTGACTATAGTAAACTTCATGTTTAGACCATAGTGATAATTCATGCTTAAGCTTGATATAAGCACATGCTTAAATCATATTCGTACTTAGGAGTATTGTGGTGAGTGGGTACGTTATGTACCATAATTAGATTATCGTGGATAGATGCTTGCAATTGTATGCCATGCTTAAAGTACTATAGGTTGAAGTAATAAGGATTTGGGAGACCACTAGTAATAGTTAGTTTGATAAAGATTGTTATGTCGCCTTCGGTTTTTCATTGGTAGAATACCGATCATAGACTATTAGTAGATTCTTCTGTTGCTTCTAATAATAGAAGATCAAGTTTGCTAGTAAGCACGTTTGGTTGCTTCTAGAATTGATTACCTGTATGGTTGTTTGCATATGGTTGTGCTCGTACGTGGCTCGACTGGTCCGTATGTAGCTGTGGGTCTCATACATAGTTTATTTGGCTCGTATGTAGGTTGTTGTCTCGTACGTGGCTCGACCGGCCCGTGCGTAGCTGTTGGTCTCATACGCGGCTTATTTGGCTGGTATATACGTTATTATCTCCTACGATGCCCGCCTGGCTCGTAGGTAGCTATTGTTTCATACGTAGCTTATTAGCTCGTATGTGGTTGCTACTCGTGTATAGCTTGTTAGCTAGTACACTGTTCGTTGTGCTCGTCTAGGGTGATATTACCACCCTAGGGGCTATCGACCATCAAGACATATGTTTTCTACCCTAAGGAACTGTGGAGGAGTCATTCCTTGTGTACCGTCGAATCTTAACCAGTGTAGGTTGATTGAGGACCAGAGTATAGACGGAATCTAAGTTTAGGGTAGCGGAATGCATGTATGTTCGCACGGCCGAGGTCCTGGATCGATGGACCAGGAACCGGATCCTGAGGGGTTCTGGTAAGTCTAGGTTGAGCAGCCTAGTAGAGTTGTCTTGCAAGGTCTAAATTAAGGCCTAGCATGTTGTAGTTATAATATTGTCCTCCCTAGGAGTGTTCAGGGCTAGGGACATTATTAGGATAGTGACTTATAAAGATCATTACTTAAACCCTTTGCCGGAAGAGAGGAGTCGGTTGTAGGGGGCACCTTATGACTAACTCGTCCCTTGAGGCAGACCAGGTGGTGTTATTGGGTTGTACCTTCCCGTCAAAGGGATACATACGGTGCCTTCTCACAAGTTGGGAGCACGGGTTGCGTATCTCGCTCTGTTAATTCCTGAAATACCGTGGCTGGGGTGCCACAGGATGCATTGTGCAGTCCTGCGCTTGCGAGACCCCAGAGCGTGCCACAGGGTAGGCTTCGCACTACCCTGCGCTTGCGAGACCCTATGGTTTGATTTTGGAACGAGGCCCGATACACTGGGATCGTCAATGAGGTCCGGCATGCCGGGTAGTAGTGGAAAACGGAGACACCATAAGCAGACTGCATAGGGGGACTTGATCCCTTCTGCAACCTCACAGAGTCATGGAGTATTGTCAGGAATAGGTTGTGTACAATTAGAATTCATAACGCGGGTTCAAATCCCTATATATGGAGAAACGGCTTGAGATGGATTCGCATGTAGTATGGGCTACATGTTGCTTCGGAGACACGCTGACATTAGAATAGGAAGCATCCTGGCTCTATTTAAATATCGCATTAGAGTCTAGTCATAGCACTCACGAACACTTAAACTATACCAACACCATTGCCATGTTTTGTATGTTGTTTGGGAGATTCGCTGCTTTAATATCAGCCTTTAAGCGTCAGTGAATACTGACGTCCCCACTTCCATAGGTACTGGATCGTCGAAGTGCAAGGGCGAGATTCAGGAGGACTCAAGGCAAAGAAAGCAAGGAGTCAATGTCGTATTTAGTTCTGCTGTAAAATGGGTGTTGATTATCCATTAGTTGAAAAGTACTCTGATGTAAGATGTTGAAGGTTGTAATACTTGGAAATGTAAAGGTAATATTGTAACTCTATTGCAAGGTATTGCAGTGGTATAATATTCAGACTTGTAATACAATGGGTGTTGAATAAAAAGTTTGAAATTCTTTTGTTTTCTGTGTATTGTGACTAATTGAAGAAAAGGTCTTGGCTCGTGTCTCGGTTTCCCAGTATTGGAAATCGGGGCGCTACAGAGAAGATTATGAGAGAGCGTAAATTGGCAAAAGATTGATTACCTGTTAATGGCGGGGGATGGGGGGTATTTATAGCCGCCTTTGGGATTAGATTAGGAATGTAATCCCTAGGATTAGATTAGGAATGTAATCCCTAATTCCCAGTGAAAGGATATATATGAATCAGGGCCGTTGATTAGGATTAATCAGAAACCCTAGTTCTATCCTGCTGGACCGGGTTCGCTGCGGGTTGAAACCCACACCCAGTTGAGATGGGTCCGTTTGCGGGTTACTGGGCTTTTGGAAAGAAGACCCAGTACCCACTTTAGACCCGTTTGTAGGTAAAATTACCATTATGCCCTAGGTTTTGAGATTCGCGCTCGATTTGGACGGTTCTGATTTAACCCTATTTTTAGCCATATCACCTGGTGTATTCATCTTCGGAGGTGGTGGGAGCAGACCTTCTTTCCCGACTCTATTAGGATGGCTGAAACACTATCATTAAGTGGAGTAAACTTTTCCAAACAGGGAGGAGGGCGGCGCTGACCACCATTATCTTTCTGAAACTTCTTAGCCCCTTCTTCTTCAACGCCCTTTCGTTTGTTCCCGGACAGGGGCTCTTTCTGATCAAGTGGGAGGAGGGCCTCCTCTGCCCTAATATATTTCTCGCTCCTCAGTAGGAGTTCCAAGAAGTCTCGAGACGGCTTTTTAGCGAGAGATGCCTTCAAGCCGGCGTGGTTGATGTTGTGTCGGAAAAAAGCAGAGGCTACCGACTGGTCTAGGGAGGCGATGGATCGGGCCTCGGTGGTGAAATGCTTGACATAGTCCCTTAACCGCTCGTCCTTCCTTTGATTGAGTGCCAACAAAGATGTGCTTGTCTTTTCGGTGCGACGGCTACTCACAAAATAGGTAAGGAAGAGCACCTTGAACTGATCGAAGGAGAAGATTGAGGTAGGGGCGAGTCAGGAATACCATTCTCTCGTAGGCCCCTTCAGTGTGGCCGGGAAGGTTTTTGCAAAGAAGTGCATCCGAAGCCTGGTGGATCATCCTGAAAGTTTTAAAACTCTCGATTTGGTCAGCAGGATCTGACTCCCTGTTATATGGCTCAAAGTGAGGGGGTTTGAAGTTTTCCGGGATCCGGGTTTCCATGATGGTTCGGGAGAACGGAGGCCTGCTTGGGTGGAAATTTCTCGCCCGTTGTTCCTCTCTCTGTCAAGTCTACCAAGGCACCTCTCCATCTCATGGAGACGATGGTAGACCGAGTTTTCCCTCCAGTCAAATCTTGCTGATCCCCAGGACTCATCCTCATGCAGAAGGGGACCGGCAGTGCGGTGGTGATGGCCTGGGGCAGGTTGAGGACTAGATGCCCGTTGATCGTGGTTAGGAGCAACATTGAAGGCCCGCAGAACGACTTCTTGAAAATCCTGAAACTCCGCCCTCGTGACAGGTGCTTCCCGATCTCGGTGGTCCCTTGGGTAGGATCGACCGGTCGGGGTGCGGCTCCTCCTCTGACGGCGGGGGTGTCTCTCTTCCGCATCCTGGGAGAGTTCAATCTTCTGCAGTTTGGCTTACGGGGGGATTGGGCTCTAGGGGACCGAATCGCAGGACCCCTTTGATCTTCACGGCGAGGGATTCCGTCATGGGTCCACCTCTCATTCAAGCGGGTCTGAAGATCTATCTCGTGTTGCCGATTGACAATAACATGTCGGAGATCCTTTGGCGTTGGAGGACTGTGAGAGGCCATGGAGTCGGATGAGGGGTTATGTACTGAGACATGGTCGTGAATAGAAGGTTGCCTTTGATGACTTCGATGGGAGATCCTCGGGGCAGCCCTTTGAGGCCCTTGAGGAGCCTGCTGGGGTGAGGTTGTTGGCTGTCCAGGCTGCGGTTGCTGGACAGGTTGAGGGAGAGGCTTCCAGGCTGCGGTTGCTGGACTTGCTGGGCGGGTGGAGGGAGGACATCATGAAGTGGAGGAGGAGAAGGAACGAGAGTGTCTCTATGGCTGGAGAATGCTGCCTTCCCCTTCTTCAGAGGCATAGCTTGGGAAACAACTTCACCGGTGTAGTAAGGCTTGATTGCTTTTCATTTCCAACAACGGTGCCAATCTGTTTCTGTTGATTTTGGTGTGAGAACAAATAGATGAATTTGTGGGTTCTTTAGGAAATGAATATGGCAAACCTGTTGGCTTTCACCGGTGTTTAACTAATTCCTTGACGCTGCCGTTAACCTGCAAAAAGTTCGAAACACCGGGATGGATCCCGGCGACGAACCCGCCGACGCTCAAGTGAGTAATCAGGAAGATTATGAAAGAGCATTTATGTGGAAAAATATTGATTACCTTGTTATGGTGGGGGGAGAGGGGTATTTATAGTTGTCTTAAGAGACAGTTTAGAGATAATCATTCATCTCTATGTCCCGGTGTTTTTGGATAAGAAGTAAAGTTTAAACTTGTTTCATGATAAGAGAGACATTTAATGTAATATCCCGGATGGATATTAACTCATATAAATTACTATTTTATTATTATTTTATTATTATTTTATTTTAATTCCAAAATCAGACTATTTTGGTGATTTTCGCCGGTTTGCCCACAAACAGTGTCTACGCGCATCTATCGGTCGGTGTGCATCCGAAGCGCATCAAATTGATAGCACGATCCTCCGAATTAATAATAAAATTTATTTTACTATTATTTTCTAAATTAAACTATTTTATGGGAATTTTATAAGGATTTTATAAGGAATATTTTTATACACATACATGTACACATACATACAATTGTATGGTACTTAGTACATTATACCTAGTATGTAGTATGTACTTTAGGACAATGTACTCATACTTGTCATGGCAACTTAATAAGATAATTAGGGTTTGATTAGGAGGTTTAAAAGAGGATTTGTGTGCATGAGAAGAACTAAAGCCCTTCTAGAAACCTTATCCCTCCACCTCACCACCCTACACCATACCCCTCCCCTCCTAGGGCATGGCCGGCCACCCCCCTCCTTGGGGTTTTTGTGCAAATGTGAGTGCACACTTGCACTTACCACCTCCTATTCTCTCCTATAAATACCCCCTCCTTCTCCTCCTTCTCTCATTTTAGAAAACAAAAAGAAAGAAAGAAAGGAAAGGAAAAGAAAGAGAGATAGTCTCATACTAACAAAGAGAGTTTTTATTGTAGGATTTTCCTAGAAGATTCTAAAAGCTAGGGGAAGGAGAAGGTTAGCAAGCAAGTCCTTCCAATAGAAAATAAGGTGGGGGTTCTCCATTTGCTTGTTTAGTTGTTTGTTTGTTGTTTGTTTGTTTGTTGTTTTGATAGTTGACTTCTTCTTCTACCTTCTTGTTTTGTTTTGTTTTTTTTGGATTTGTTCTTGTGAATGGGTGTGTTGAATGTTAAATAAAAAAAAGAAAGTAGTAGTAGTAACTACTAAAAACATATAAAGATCAAACCTTTATTATTGTAGTTGTTGTTTATGTATGATTGTTGGACTAAAAAGACATATTGCATATGAACATTAAACATACAACCGATTGGGGGTTGTAGGACTTGTAGGACTTGGTATACATAAGCATATGAGCATTTTTACAACCATTGTGGGTTGTAGGACTTTGATTGAACTTGGACTAATGATAATAAGCATATGTTCTATTGTAGTTTTCTCTCTTAAATAAAAAGATCTTTTCTTTTTATTAATCACTAGTTGTAGATTAAAAAGATCTTTTCTTTATTAATCACTAGTTGTAGAAATAATAAAAAGATCTTCTCTTTATTAACCACTAGTTGTAAAATAAATAAAAATGATCTTTTCTTTTATCACTAGTGATGATAAAGACTAGTAGGCCATTAAGAAGTAGCTTATTAAAATAAAAAGTAGTAATATAATAAGGTAGTAGTAGCATGGTTGATTAAATAAAGTAGTGATGGTATGTTGTAGTAGTAAGTAACTATAGATGTTTTATGTCCATAAAGTAGTAGGTTGTATGTAGTGTTCTTGATAAGAATGAAGTAGTAGTAGTAGTAATAGATAGTGGGCGTTATGTTCTTGACTAAAATAAAGTAGTATTAGTGGTAGATAGTTGTGTGTTATGTTTTTAAATGGAGTAGTAGTAGTAGTAGATAGTTGTAGGATGTTTTCTAAAAAATATCCTAGTATGTTTTTATGTTTAGAATGTTGTAGGATTACTTCTAAAAATATCCTACCATATTTTCATGCTTAATTAGTTGTAGGATGTCTTCTAAAAAAATATCCTACCATCTTTTCATGCTTAATTAGTTGTAGGATGTCTTCTAAAAATATCATACCATGCTTTCATGCTTAATTAGTTGTAGGATGTCTTCTAAAAATATCCTACCATGTTTTCATGCTTAATTAGTTGTAGGATGTCTTCTCAAAATATCCTACCATGTTTTCATGCTTAATATGTTGTAGGATTATTTCTAAAAATATCCTATCATACCTTATGTTTAGAATGTTGTAGGATTATTTCTAAAAATATCCTATCATGCTTAGGAGTGATAGACATGTTCTAGGATGCTTTCTAAAAATTTACCTATCATGTTTTCATGCTAGAATGTTGTAGGATGCTTTCTAAAATTACCTATCATGTTTTATGAATGCTATTTATGCTTAGAATGTGTAGGATTAATTCTAAAATTCCTACCATGTTTAGATTAGTCTATTTATGCTTAGAATGTTGTAGGATTAATTCTAAAATTCCTACCATGTTTAGATTAGTCTATTTATGCTTAGAATATTGTAGGATTAATTCTAAAATTCCTACCATGTTTAGATTAGTCTATTTATGTTTAGAATGTTGTAGGATTATTTCTAAAAATATCCTATCATGCTTTATGTTTAGAAAGTTGTAGGATTATTTCTAAAAATATCCTATCATGCTTTATGTTTAGAATGTTGTAGGATTATTTCTAAAAATATCCTATCATGCTTTATATTTAGAATGTGGTAGGATTATTTCTAAAAATATCCTATCATGCTTAGAATGTTGTAGGATTAATTCTAAAATTGCCTATCACATGTAGGAATGACATATATGTTGTAGGTTTCTTTCTAAGATTACCTATCATATTTTTATGCTTAGAATGTTGTAGTATGCTTTCCAAAATTACCTATCATGTTTTAGGAATACTATTTCATGCTTAGAATGTTATAGGATTAATTCTAAAATTCCTACCATGTTTAGATTAGTCTATTTATGCTTGGAATGTTGTAGGATTCAACCTAAGAGTTTTCTACCATGTTTAGATCAACTCATTTATGCTTAGAATGTTGTAGGATTCAATCTAAGAATTCCCTACCATGTTTGGATTAATTTTATTATGCTTAGGGTGTTGTAGGATCCATGATAAAATTACTTACCATGTTAGTTTAATTGTAGGTAAGTGATACACCATGCTAGTTTAATTGTAGGTATGTGATATACCATGCTAGTTTAATTGTAGGTGGGTGATATACCATGCTAGTTTAATTGTAGGTAAGTGATATACCATGCTAGTTTAATTGTAGGTATGTGATATACCATGCTAGTTTAATTGTATGTTTGTGATATACCATGCTAGTTTTAATTGTAAGTAAGATCTATGCCATGCTAGCTTAATTACAAGTAAGTTGTATGCCATGCTAGCTTAATGGTAATTAAGTTGTATGCCATGCTAGATTAAATGAATACTCATGATACCCATGCTTAGATAAGTATTTGTTCATGCTATGTTAGTAGATGGTCATGCTTAATCATTATTTATGCTAAGTAAGTAGGGGTCATGCTAATTATTGATCATGTTAAGTTAATGGTATCCATAATATGACATTCATGCTTAGAGAAAAGAAACTACCCATGGTTAGTTGTAGAGATTTTATGTTATGTTCCATACCATGCTAAAGTTCAAATGCATGTTTAGAACGTTGTAGGAGTAATGTTAGACTACCTACCATGCCTTGGAATGTTGTATGTTATATTAGTTATCTATCCATGCTTGGGTTATGATGATTAGTCAAGATAAGTAGTAAGCTTTCACGCTCGTTTGACTATAGTGGACTTCATGTCTAGGTCGTAGAGATTTTACGCTAAGCTCGATGTAAGCACAAGCATTAATCATATTCATACTTAGGAGTATCATGGTGAGTGGTTGTGTTATATGATTAGATTGTTGTAGGAAGATGCTTGCAATTGTATGCCCTACTTAAGGTGCTATAGGTTGAAGTAATAAGGATTGGGAAGACCACTAGTGATAGTTAGTCCGATAAAGGCTGTTGTGTCGCTTTCGGGTTCTTCTTTAGTAGAATACCGACCATAGAATATTAGTAGACTCTTCTGTTGCTTCTAATAATAGATGACCAAGTTTGCTAGTAGCACGTTTGGTTGTTTTTAAGATTGATTACCTGTATGGTTGTTTGCATATGGTTGTGCTCGTACGTGGCTCGACTGGCCCGTATGTAGCTGTGGATCTCATACGTAGCTTAGTTGGCTCGTATGTAGGTTGTTGACTCGTACGCGGCCCGACCGGCCCGTGCGTAGCTGTTGGTCTCATACGCGGCTTATTTGGCTGGTATGTACGTGGTTATCTCCTACGAGGCCCGTCTAGCTCGTAGGTAGTTATTGTTTCATACATAGCTTATTGGCTCGTATGTGGTTGTTACCCGTGTATAGCGTGTTAGCTAGTACACGGTTCGCTGTGCTCGTCTAGGGGGATATTACCACCCTAAGGGCTATCGACCATCAAGACATATGTTTTCTCACCCTAAGGAACTGTGGAGGAGTCACTCCTTGTGTACCGTCGAATCTTAACCAGGGTAGGTTAATCGAGGACCGGAGTATAGACGAAATCCAAGTCTAGGGTAGCGGCATGCGTGTATATTCGCACGGCCAAAGTCTTGGATCGATGAGCCACGAACCGGATTCTGAGGGATCTGGTAAGTCTAGGTTGAGCAGCCTAGTTGAGGTGTCTTGCGAAGCTTAATTTAAGGCCTAGCATGTTGTGTTTATAATATTGTCATCCCTAGGATTGTTCGAGTCAGGGACGTCATTAGGGTAGTGACTTACAAGGATCATTTTAACCCTTTGCCGGGAGAGAGGAGTCAGTTGTAGGGGGGCCCTTACACTAACTCGTCTCTTGAGGCAGATCATAGGTGGTGTATTGGGTTGTACCTTCCCGTCAAAGGAATACGTACGGTGCCTTCTCACAAGTTGGGAGCACGGGTTGCGTATCTCGCTCTGTTAATTCCTGAAATACCGTGGCTGGGGTGCCGCAGGATGCATTTGGGCAGTTCTGCGCTTGCGATACCCCAGAGGGTGCCACAGGGTAGGTTTCGTGCTACCCTGCGCTTGCGAAACCCTATGGTTTGATTTTGGAACGATGCCCGATATACTGGGATCGAGTGAGGTCCGGCATGCCGGGTAGTAGTGAAAAACGGAGACACCATAAGCAGACTGCATGGGGGGGACTTGACCCCTTCTGCAACCTCACAGAGTCATGGAGTATTGTCAGGAACAGGTTGAGTACAATTAGAAGTTCATAACGCGGGTTCCAATCCCTTTATATGGAGAAACGGCTTGAGATGGGGTCGCATGTAGTATGGGCTGCATGTTACTTCGGAGACTTGCTGACATTAGAATAGGAAGCGTCCTAGTTCTATTTAAATATCGCATTAGAGTCTAGTTATAGCACTCACAAACACTTAAACTACACCAGCACCATTGCTATATTTTGTATATTGTTTGGGAGATTCGCTGCTATATGATCAGCCTTTAAGCGTCAGTGAATACTGACGTCCCCACTTCCATAGGTACTGGATCACCGAAGTACAAAGGCGAAATTCAGGAGGACTCAAGGCAAGGAAAGCAAGGAGTCAGTGTTATGTTTAGTTCCGCTGCAGTATATGTATTGATTATCTATTAGTTGAGAAGTACTCAAGTGAGAGTTACCAAGTGTTGTTCTTCATTCCTTGTACTCTGATGTAAGATGTTGAAGGTTGTAATACTTGGAAATGTAAAGGTAATATTGTAACTCTATTGTAAGGTATTACAGTTGTACAATATTGGGTATTAAATAAAAAGTTTTAAATTCTCCTGTTTTTCTGTGTATTGTGACTAATTGAAGAAAAGGTCTTGGCTCGTGTCACAGTTTTCTAGTATTGGAAATCGGGGCGCTACATTTAAACCGTCTCTTAGAAATAATTACGAATTTAAGTTACTCTTTAAGTCTTTGGGCTGGTTTGTAACGGGTTGCTACCCATACCTAATAGGACAGATCCGTTTCTGTGTTATTGGGCTTCGAAGAAAGACCCAATTTTCATTTCGGACCCGTTTGTAGCTAAAATTATCATTTTACCCCTGAGAGCTTTAAGATTCATACCCGATTTGAACGGTCTCGATTTAATCCCATTTTTAGCCATATAAGTATAAATTGCTCTGGTTTGTGTTTATAAAACTAACATGAATGGAATTGACTGAGAAAGTTATCATAGAGGGTAGATAGGTATTTTGAATAGGTGAAAGTGGGGAGATATATCGGAATGAAACTTGAGTTAAATTGTGATAATTTGATGATTGATCTTCCTCAAAAGGTTTTAGCAAACGTGAAAGGTGATATGAGTTGAAATAGTGCAATCTTAGTGCATTCGGTTTCTTATCTCCTTGAATATTAATTAGCCAGGTAGCCTAGATTATGCCTGAAATGGGGTGCTGAGAGAGGATTGTGGTGAACTCACAGTGAGATAGGAATGGTTTGATCCACATTCGAATTTTTGAGCAAAATAAGTTGTTGCCTTTTGATTTATCCAAATGCCACTACAAACCGCAAGGCCTATAGGGGCATACTTCTCCCGGCATTTTCGATAAATACCGCGATAGATGTGGAAGATTTTTTTTAAAAGAAAACACACACTCTATAGCAGCGTTTAGACGAAACGCCGCAATAGGTCCAAACAGTAGCGGCGTATTACAAATAAATGTCGGGACAACTCCTCTCTATCGTACGAACACTAATTTAATTTAATTTTTTTAAATAAATAAAACAGCTATAACGGCGTGCACGCTCTATACGCCGGGATAGCATCATTTAAAAAATAAAATAAATATATATCCCGGCGTTTACGTTACAAACGCCGGGATAGATTTTGTAAAATAATTGGTCTAACTTTCTTATATATATTTTTATATTTTAATATATATATATATTTAAATAATATTTTACATTTTACATGTACATATCACGAAATTTGATTATCGAATTTTATCATGAAGAATGTATGAAAGAATTTTGATTCTATATTTATGAAGTTGTTCACATTAATGAATATGATTATCATTACTATAACACAATATTAGTCTATAGTACATAATTTATCATATATATATATATATATATATATATATATATATATATATATATATATATATATATATATTGTTCCTTTTTTATTAAATATTTTATACCTAAGCTCATTACTAACAAAATATTTTTCATGCATACATTTATCAAAAATCTCATTATGTAATTGTAATTTTTTACAATCAGTTACAGTACGTACGTAGTAGTCATCATGTTAGTATTATCTACCAAATAGAGAATAAGCTTGATATATACTGCGACATGATAGGATTTTCCATACATTTGCTAACACAACTTGAAGAAACGGGTTTTGACTCGCGGGTTGCAATATACGGTCATGTATCACTTGTAACTCGATCAATATTTTAAACAGTATAACTAAAAGTAAGCGACACAATTGAAAAGTGCGCAATCGATCGATATCTTAAAATTACGTAACTTTCCACTAGACTAGAATTCACCACACACAACCTAGCTATCTCAACTCGTATAAGAAAGTTTCGACTCATGACTTGCAAGATTCATATAGTTTTGTATCACAAAAAATAAATTTGAGAATTAGTTAATTTTTGAATTTGAAAAGAGTAATTAAATATTATAGAATTTTATAGTTTTTTTGACAATATTGAGCTTTGTTCGTTTGTAGATTTATAATTATTGATGAGTAGAACCCATAGAACGCGTATATATATAACTTGCCATTAAAATATAATACACCTATCACGGCGTGTTACTTATAAACCGCCGCTATATATTCGACATATAGCGGTGGTTTATAAGTTAAACGCCGTGATAGGCCATTTTTTTTTTCACTAAGCCCGCTCTAAAACCCCGCACTGTTTTCCTTTCCCCCCCAATTTCCCAAATCTATTAACCTAGTTCTCTACTCCTCGTCGCTTTCTCTTCGAATCCGCTACAACCTTTCTCTCTCCCTAGCCGCACGACCCCCTCGACCTCCTCGCCGCACGACCCTCGCGCTACACCTCCCTCGAGCCGCACGACCCACGCGCCGGACGACCTTCTGTTTGGCCGTCACCGCCCCTCCTTCTCCTTCACCTCCTCTCATCCATCGCCTTCGACGCTCCTCATTAGCAGCCCGTCCCTGGCCGTGGGTGCTTTCTCTCCCTTCGGCGCCGATCTCTTCCACCAGTTCTCTCTCCTTGGGCAAGCACTCTTTTCTTTAATCGGCAAAATTTGGTAATTTATCAATCTTGTTTATAATATTACACTTGTTTGGGATTGGTTAAGAAGGAGTTTGGAGTTTGGATGAAGAAAATAAACTTGATGTATGTTGTTGAATTTGGGTGGGAAATGACTAGAAATTTGGTGACTAGAAATTGAGGAGAAATAGATTTGGTGACTAGAAATGACTAGAAATTTGTAGGCGAGATGCATATCAGATGTTCGATAATTTGTCGATGAGAAAAATGAAAAAGTACCCATTAGAGTTGGAAAGGAGGAGGGGAAGAAGAGTACTCAGAAGAGTGATCTTTACCCAGTCAAAACCTGAACTTGTTCAGATCTTCATAAACTATCTGATTATCAATAACTAAAAAGCAAATGATACTTAATTAGAGATTTTCTTAGTTAGTCTATCAAATATCTATCTTCCTTTATCATCATTAACTAAAGAAGTGATAAAGGAAAAGACATGGCGAATCTTCAGCTGAATGCTTCTCTAAACTTCCACTCTTAAACAATATTAGTTATAATGCATTAGTATATATACATTGGTTTATTTTCCAAAAAAAAACTATACCCATCGATCCAACCATCTTTCATTATAACTAATCCCTTTACAAACTTAAGTTTTCTCTCATCCATGTGAACAGAGTATAAATGCGAAGACAAGTCTTAATCCATCCAAATATTTGTCTTTTTGCAGGTCCAAAATATCTAAAAGATGCGTTCATAGCCTTGAAAGATTGTGCAGCTGAAGTAAATGCTAGTGACTCAACTATACTACACCAGGTTAAAATGATGCTTTATGTTAAATAAATTTACCTTATGTTGATAAATTCTGTCGGATAGATCATTTGTGCTATCCAGAACGTCATTGCTAAGACAACTCTTTATATATTTGGATTGCATCATAACTCATCATGGCCGTTTAGTGTGAAAGGCCTTGTTTTAGCCAATCTTATCTCTCTCTATTATATATCTTGCCATATTGCATGTCACATTTAGCTTTATGTTCACTCTGCTGATTGCTTTCATATCTGATGCTATACACTTGGTTTCGGATAAAACATCAGCAATTTCACATGATGATCCCATCAGACAAGAGTTTCACGAATTTGTAAGGCAACATAAATGTTTTCTCTTTGTCTTTCCTTATGCATTTCATACCGTACTTGTAAGTCACATGCCTGGCCACAAATTTTTGAAAGCTTTTACATCAGTTCTCTTGACATGTGCCTAAGCTCAATTAGTTGTAGTTCCTAAGCTCAAATAAGTTGAAAGATGGACCGTTATCTTTCAGAAAAATAATAAAGATCCAATTATGAGAACAAATTAGCCTATTTGTAAGAGTTGGACAAAATTTCTAATTCTGGAGGTCCATGGATAAAAAAATTATTTTTATAGTAAGATTGTATGTTTCCCAATCCTGTTTTATTTAGGATATGTTTTTGGTTGGTGAAATTTATCAGGTGTGTTTCATACATTTGAAAAGTTGACAAATTTGTACTGTAATGAACACTTATCAAAAAGAACTGGAGCTTCTGTTTGGAAATGAAGATTTGTGGCTATTTATTAGCTTTGCTGGAGAGGATCATACTAATATACACACCCTTGTTGCTTTCCTCAGATTGCTAAAAACATTGGTATGTCTGATTTGCTTGTAATGTTTGGCTGCATTTAGTCCAGAGTTAAGGGTACATTTCAGTTATTCTGCCTTTTCACACTCAGGTACTTCCTTGCAAATCTACATTAACTAAGAATTTGCATTTAGTCCAGAGTAATGTATATAAGTGTGAAGGTACTTCCTTTCATACTCAGATGGGCTTTTGTGTTTAACTTGTTTAACTAGCGATGTCTTCATCAAATTGTATGCAGAATTGAATAATTCGAACATGCCATATATGGAAAGTAACTGTTTGTTATAACAAGTGAATTGCAAAAGCAAATATCAAATTTTGATATGCAGTTTCCTATGACCAGCAAATAGATATGTTAAGCTCATGAGGTAGAATATTATAACATTGCTTCGTCAAAGATCATGAATAAATGAAAAGTGGATACACATATATAACTTTATTTTTGACTTAGCATGATCATGATCCAGAGAAGGAAACAATGAGCTCTTTTAAATGCACCAAATGCTGCTGATTTTTTTTTCTTCAAAAGAGCTGCTTAAGCATAGAGAAAACAATATTAATATGTTAATCTAACTGGATCAAATGGATATTTGTGAGGAAATCATTATTACAGGTAATATTTTGTGAATAAACATGACCGTATTTTTTATGTAAAAGTTTAACATTTAAGCTTAGTGATTGTGGTTACCATTCATTTTTTGATTGGTAATAATTTATGTTAGCTTTTTTCTCCTTGAATACAAAACACACAATTGCATTAGTATCATATATTGCTAAGTATGTATGGTAGGACCGTAGGACCTTATCAGTACCATATGATACTGTTTCGATTTAGTGCCAGGCCTATTTGAGTACATCTTGCTCTGAATCTGTAGTTTGATCATACCTTAAATGAATGATTTGATGGAAAGAACCCCTTACCTTAAATGACTGATCTGATGAATGATGTTTTGATCTTTCGGAAAATGAAGCTTACCCTCTTGGTGCGTACTGCCCTCGTGCACAACTGAATACATTTAATGGTTTTTGTTATCCGTAAGTAAACTTTTATCTTCCTGGTTTCTTGTAACTCCAAATTTTTGTTTGTAGGTTATGTTTAGTGAGTATATCTATAAATATTATGCAGATATAGTTACCAGCTACCCGTAGGACTGCCGAACCATACTTGTGGTGGCGCAGAAAGGTGGGCTGATACTAGAAGTAGCAGTGAAATTTTTTGCCCCCCTAGGATACTATTTTCCAAGCAACATCCAAAAAATTTCTTGCAGTAGCGGGTATTACTCCAATCCTGTCTACTCTTTGTCTAATTTTGTGCCTACATTTCTCACATTGCTCATGATTTTTTCAGTAAACTTTTAAAGCTCCCATTTCTTATTTTGATTGTGTAGCATCATACTAAGTATGTAGGTTGTTATGGGATTACATTTTTGTGTGTGGATAGAATATATAGAGCTCTAAGGAACTCCATCCAAATATATAAAAGAAAAGAAGTCCTATTACACGAAGTTCTGAGCTAACAGAAAGGTTTAGCTCTTAAAATCAACAAAAGTACATATCAGAATAGTAAAATACAGAACATCAGTACAAGAACAGTTGACTAATACCGTGTTTTGTTTACATGTTCCAGACATTATTGCAGGAAGGGTTCTACTGTCCAAAAGAGTAAGTTTTGACTACTACTCATTTCACCGTAATGTGTAAGCCTAATGGCAGTTATATATTTCTTCCCTCAGTATATAATCACTAGTCACATACATAGCAGTAAAGATGTTGATCACCTAGTCCACTCCTTATTCGTATCTGCAACCATGTACGATACTAATTTTGTTACACACTCAACCACACGATCCATTAACTCCTTCATTACCACTTCTATCACTAACCATTCTATCCACTTGCACATACATTGTTTGACTCTACCACTTCTAGGATACTAACTTTGTAACAAACATACACGCAACACAAAGCGTATACCTTATACATTATTATATGTAGGGTTAACCATCCAATTTCAAGTGATATCATTTCCATGCTGTGAGGGAGATGTGTGCTATAATCAAAATCTGGAACACCACTTTCTTGGAAATATTATTAGGGTGAATTGGACAAAAAAACCCTAAAGTGTACTAAATTGATGTCATATGGAAAAAAACCCCTAAAGTTTCTATGCAATGAAATATAAGCTTCTGATGTCATATGTGCAGATTCTGTAAACTAAATTGATGATGAAATATTTATGTTTTTTCTACACGGCCAGCGTATTCCATCGGTTTCCAAACACGCACATACACTAGGGCAAAATAACGATAAAATTTGAAGCAATAGTGGGCCACACGAGGAGACTCCCCTGTTGTAGTTTGTCGAATTTGGACTTTTTTAAAAATATTTTGTAGGAATTATATACATGTTTTGTAATAACTAAGTGTTGTACAACGTATACATTTGATACTCGTTATATGACAGTTAATGTGTTACATATTTTGTTTTCTATTGAGTTGTTTTTTTGATGTGTGACTTTTGGTTCTTGATTATGATGTTATTATTGATTTGAAGATTTAAACATTTAAATTTAATATGATTACATGTATTTGTAATATGCGATTAATTACTGGGTTTTTAAATTCAAAATTTTATATATATATATATATATATAAAAAAAAACCTATCGCGGCATTTTCCAAGAAACGCCGCAATAGGTACTACAGCTTTTGAGTACCCTCTATCGTGGCGCTAGACAAGCGCCGCTGCAGGGTACCAATGTTAGCTATTACTCAGGGGAGCAATCACAGCGCTTGGAAAAAGCACCGCTATAGCTGTAATTTTTTCAAAACGAAACGTTCCTATAATGGCGGTTTGGCAGCGCCGTTATAGGTGGACACCCTATAGCGGTGACACCCGTAAATGCCGTGATAGCCTATATGGCTATAACGACGCACGTTCTAACGGCGCTTTTAGCGGCGATTTCAGAAGCGCCGTTATGTGCTATAACGGTGCCAAAAATGTCGTTATAGCCTTGTAAAAGCGCCACTATAGCCCGTGCGGTTTGTAGTGTGCCCATACAACATAATGAACAGTGTTAAAATCTGATTTATGTAGTGACATACCTGTTGGAAGGAGTAGCTTCTGGAAACATTGGAATCTCAATTGGTTCTTGTTACCGCTGATTTCGGTGTGGGGGTAAACAGATGAAATTTGTGGGTTCGTGGAAAAACCTGAATAGCAGATCCGAACCTGTTCGTCTGAGTTGGGCTGCTGACTCCCGCCGTGCACCTGCAAGGAAAGTGCGAAACACCGGGGTTGATCCCGGCGACGCACCCTCCGACGCTCTTGTCAGTAACCAGAAGAGATTAAGAAAGAGCTTAAGCAGGTAAAAGAGCGATTTAACTGGTCACAGTGATGGGTAGGAGGTATTTATAGTCGCCATGGGGGAGTTAATTAGGGATATGATTAGAGATTTGATTTCCTGTGATAGGAGTAAAATCCTCCTAATCAGTTTAGGAAACTGATCCCCTAATTCCCGGTGAGAGCAAATCAGGCCTGTTGATTTGGTCAAATCAGTAACCCTGATTTTCCTCTTGCTGATCTGGGTTTGTCTTGGGTCGGGACCCGTACCCAGTTGGAGTGGATCCGTTCGCGGGTTATTGGATCTGTGAGAAGGAGACCCAGTACCCGCTTCGGACCCGCTGGTAGGTGAAATTACCGTTTTACCCCTGAGCTTTGAGATTCGCGTCCGATGTGAACGATCCCGATTTAATCCTATTTTTAGCCATATCACGAGCCCCCCACTACCGAAGACTGAGTTTGATCAGCCTTTGAGGAGTAGTTTTACTGTTCTAATGGCGTACGGGATTTTATCGGTGTTCTTAAAGGAGTTTGGAATCTTGCTCGGGGTGTAACGGTGTTATTATGGGCTTGTAAAATGCCCAAAAATACTCTCAGAATTTTCTGGATTTTTGGTGATTTTTTCAGATTTTTCTGAATTTTTTCTCATTTTTTTGAATTTTTTATTCATTTTCCGAATTAAATAATTAATTATCGAAAATAATAAATAATTATTCTAATTAAATAATTATATTTTTCAGAATTTAAAATAATTTTTCTGAATTTATAATTATTTTTAGAATTTTTATTTAATTTTTTCCTATTTTTTAAATATTTTTTCGGATTTTTTAAATAGAAAAACAATTAAATAAATAAATAAATAAATTTAAATAATACCTGACACGTGGCGCGATCTGCGCCGTCGGATCCTGGGACACGTGGCGTGATCTGTGCCGTCGGATCCCGGCACGGATCTCGAGGATGCACGTTTCCCAAAAAACGCTATCTTGTCGTTTAGCGCACGTGGCGCGATCTGGACCGTTCATCACCAGGAGCACGGATTTCTGGAAGATCCAACGGTTGTAGTTGCTCGGCTGATTTTTTCTCCGTTTGTGAAGCTCGGATAGGGGGTTGCTCGGCAGCCGACCGAGCAGCTCGGATCTGATCCATCTCGATCTGCCACGTGGCGGCCACGTGGCACCTTTTTTTTTTCTTTTTTTTCTTTCTCTTCTCCTTCTCTGTTCTTCTTTTCCGTGTTTTCTTCTTCTTCCTTCGTCTCAGTCTTCGCCCCGACCGTGCCTCCGACCTCGACTCCGTCTCCGTCTCCGTCCCTGAGAGCGCCATTGAAGCTCGGCGAGGAGGACGGCAACGGCGACGGCGAGAGTTTTGTGGAGTTCGGAGGAGAGGCGACGAGCGGAGTGGGGCTCGTCGGAGGTGGAGCTCGGTACTGTGGTGGAAACGAAGGTGGAGCTCTTGAGCTTGGTGGGGAAGAGCTCGATGAAGGGGAGGCACGGCGAACGTGGAGCTCGGCCATGGTGGAGCTTGCTCGAGGTGGGAGCTCAACGGAGCTTGAGTTCGGCGATCGAGGTTGGCAAAGGAGCTCGTAGCTCAGTCGACGAGCTCGGTGGGAGGAAGCTCGACGAAGGGAAGGGACGGCGGACATGGAGCTCGGGCATGGTGGAGCTCGCTCGAGGTGGGAGCTCGACGGAGCTTGAGTTCGGCGATGGAGGTTGAAAGAGGAGCTCGAAGAGGCCATGGCGGAGCTTGGAGAGCTCGGAGCTTGGAAATGCTCGGCACAGCGGTCGATGGCGTGGTTGGTACTCGGCATGGAGTTGGTTCGGAGCTCGTTCATGTGTTTGGTCGAGGGAGGAGTGAGAGGTGGAGCTCAGCCATGGAATGGGAGCTCGGAGTCGATGAGAGCTCGCGCTCGTGAAGGTTTGAGCTTGGCAACGATGGGTTGAGAGTTGAGCTCGACTGTGGCGGTGGCGAGCTCGAAGCTTGGTTTCGGCGAGGAAATGTTGAAGCTCGTCACCTGAGCTGGAGCTCGGCGGCAGAGGCGTGGAGCTTCGGATGTGGCGAGTCGAGGTCGGCGACGGAGGAGAGGGGCTCGACGTCGGAGGAACGAGAGCTGCATGGGTTTTTTCTTTTCTGTGCTGTTTTGGCGGGAAGACGGAGAAGAAGGGGTTCGGGGTTTCGGGTTTGGATCTCCTTAACGGGTCCGAACTCGGTCCCTTTTTTCCTTTTTTTTTTTTTTTTGGCTTCTTGTTCGGCAAATCCGAGCACGGATTTTGAGGTGCATTTTTGGCCACTTTGCAGCTCGGTATGGCAGTAGCTCGGATTGGAGATCCGAGCAACGTGGCTTGATCTGGGCTGTTGAATGGTGGCACGAATCTCGAGACGGGCTCAATTTCCAAGAAAACGCTATCTTGTCGTTTAGCGACGCTAGCAAGATCTGGGCCGTTGGATGATGGCACAAATCTTGAGACGGCTCAGTTCCCAAGAAAACGCTATCTTGTCATTTAGCGACGCTGGCAAGATCTGGGCCGTCTGATCGAGATCTTGCACGAATGTTGAGGAGAAAGTGAGTTTTCTCCGTTCGCAGGATCGGAAAGGCACTTGCTCGGTTAGCCGACCGGGCTCTTTGATGTTGGGGCTCAGATGGGAAGAGCTCGGATTCTTGCTCGGACGGGAAGAGCTCGGATGGGAAGAGCTCGGATGGGAAGAGCTCGGATTCTTGCTCGGACGGGAAGAGCTCGGATGGGAAGAGCTCGGATGGGAAGAGTTCGGATTCTGGCTCGGATGGGAAGAGCTCGGATGGGAAGAGCTCGGATTCTTGCTCGGATGGGAAGAGTTCGGATGGGAAGAGCTCGGATGGGAAGAGTTCGGATTCCTGCTCGGATGGGAAGAGCTCGGTTCGGATTTCTCCCTCGTGCGAGTGGCTCGGCTCGGATTTCCGAGCTATTCGGCGCAGCTGCATTGAGATCCACTTTCCCGGTGCTACGGAGGTCCGATCGGAACGTACGACCCCTCGTTTCGAAGCTAGTTCGAAGATCTACAACGTCTCTTTAGGAGTGGGATGAAGATTCGCCCTCCTTCATGGCCAAAATAGCCCCGCAAGATGCTTGTCTTCATGAAGTTGATAAGTACTTTGGTCTTGGGGATTTTGGAAGAGGAGCTCCACTTCTAGGGGCAGAGAAGATGTGCTAGGAAGGCCCTTGTGCTTGGAAGACCCTTGTAAGGTGTGCTAGGAAGGCCCTTGTGCTTGGAAGACCCTTGGGCTAGGAAGAGGCGCGAGTGGGTCGGATCGCTAGTCGCTCGGCTAGGAATACTGAGCGACGTGGAGCGATCTGAGCCGCTGGATCTCAGCGCGGATCTCGAGACGGGCACGGTTTCCAAGAAAACACTATCTTATCGTTTAGTGACGCTGGCAAGATCTGGGCCGTTGGATGATGGCACGAATCTCGAGACGGCTCAGTTCCCAAGAAAACGTTATCTTGTCGTTTAGCGTCGCTGGCAAGATCTGGGCCGTCTGATCGCGATCTTACACGAATGTTGAGGAGAAAGTGAGTTTTCTCCGTTTGCAGGCTCGGAAAGGCACTTGCTCGGCTAGCCGACCGGGCTCTTTGATGTTGAGGTCGGATCGGCACTTGCTCGGCATTCGAGCGGATGGAAGAGCTCGGCTCTTAAAGAGAGCCATTTGGGAGACGAGTTTGAGGAGCAACTCTAGGAGAGAGTTGTGAGCTCCGAACTCGTTGAGAGGAGGTCCGAGCGGAGCGAAGAGCTCGGCTCTGGAAGAGAGCCATTTGTGAGATGAGTTTGAGGAGCAACTCTTGGAGAGAGTTTTGAGCTCCGAACTCGTTGAGAAGAGGTCCGCTTCGGGGATGAGCGGAGCGAAGAGCTCGGCTCTGGAAGAGAGCCATTTGTAAGATGAGTTTGAGGAGCAACTCTTGGAGAGAGCTGTAGCTCCGAACTCGTCGAGAAGAGGTCCGCTTCGGCGGCGAGCGGAGGGAAGAGCTCGGCTCCGGAAGAGAGCCGTTTGTGAGATGAGTTTGAGGAGCAACTCTAGGGGAGAGCTGTAGCTCCGAACTCGTTGAGAATAGGTCCGCTTCGGCGGCGAGCGGAGGGAAGAGCTCGGCTCTGGAAGAGAGCCATTTGTGAGACGAGTGTGAGGAGCAACTCTAGGGGAGAGCTGTAGCTCCGAACTCGCTGCTTATGTGAGAGAGTCAACGGTTGTGGGAGCAATTCCGAATGGCGAACCACTTCTAACCCGCTGAAGAGCAGGTTATTTAAAGAGGAATCGAGCCAAGTGTTGGACTCCAAACCATCGGTAGAGGTAGTCAACGGTTGTGGGAGCAATTCCGAATGGCGAACCGCTTCTAACCTGCTGAAGAGCAAGTTATTTGAAGCAGAATCGAGCCAAGTGTTGGACTCCGAACCATCGGTAGAGGTAGTCAACGGTTGTGGGAGCAATTCCGAATGGCGAACCACTTCTAACCTGCTGAAGAGCAAGTTATTTGAAGCAGAATCGAGCCAAGTGTTGGACTCCGAACTCGTTGGGAAGAGCTTAGTAAGTTGCAGGAGCAGCCATGTAGAAGAGGCTGGACTCCGAACTCACCCTTCAGCGAGTCACGACTCGGAGAGGTAGAGATGAAGCAAGAGCAACAATTTCCAATAAAAAACGTAAAGTTTTATTGAAATAAACTAAGTGGCTGCTTCAATATGGCGAGCCCTTATTACATGCTATTGGCCGAATTATAAGCATCGGCCTTATTAAAAATCAAGATCGTGCTTCTATGATAAGGTGAAGACCCCTTGGGAAGAGCCAGGAGGTTCTGAGTCTTAAAGCTCGGCGGGCCCTCCGGTTCGTTTGTTGGCTCCTCAGGGGGGAAGCTCGGCCCCCTCTTTCTGGACGAACTTGGTCAGGTGCCCCCGCTGTATGAGTTCTTCGATCTCTTCCTTCAGAGCCTGACAATCATCCGTGTCGTGGCCGTGGTCCCTGTGAAAGTGGCACCACTTATCCTTGTTCCTCTTCTTTCCAGGTGTGTTCATTCTAGGGGGAGCACGGAGGAGCCCTTCCTTGTCCACCTCCATAAGAACTTCTGATATATTGGCAATGAGGGGGGTGAACTTCTCAAACCGAGGAGTCGGGCGGCGCTGGCCATTGCCATCCTTCTGAAGCTTCTTAGCCTCTTCTTCTTCGGTCAGCTTTCGTTTCGTCCCTGAGGTAGACCCTCCGAAGCTTGGGAGGTAGGCGGCCTCTTCGGCACGAATGTACTTGTCACACCTGAGAAGGAGGTCGGCAAAGTTCTGTGGAGGCTTCTTAGGAAGAGAGGAGCGGAGGCTGGAATTGAAGACGTTGGATTGGAAGGCGGCTATTGCGACGGATTGGTCGAGGGAGGCTATGGACCTGACCTCCGCAGTGAACCTTTTCACATAGTCTCTCAACTTCTCTCCCTTCTCCTTGCGGAGCTGGAGTAATGAGAGGCTGGTCTTCTCTGTGTGTCTACTACTCATGAAGTGGGTGATGAAGAGGGTCTCGAATTGCTCGAAGGAGAAGATGGAAGAGGGAGCAAGGCGGGAGTACCATTCCCTAGCCGACCCCTTCAGGGTGGCGGGGAAGGTCTTGCAAAGTAAGGCGTTCGAAGCTTGATGGATGAGCATGAGGGTCTTGAAGCTTTCGATGTGGTCCACGGGGTCCGACTCCCCCGAGTAAGTTTCGAACTTCGGGGGTTCAAATCTCCTCGGGATGGGAGCCTCCATGATGGTTCGGGAGAAAGGGGGTCTGCTCGGACGGATGGTTCTGCTGTTCGACCCCTCCCCCTCGTCCATCCGACCGATTCGCCTCTCCACCTCATGGAGACGGTGGTATAGGGCATCGTCCCTCCCGCGATAGTCGAACGAGTCTCTGGACTTGTCTTCGTAGGAGGGAGAGCCGGGGCTACGACGATGGTCGTCCCGAGAGCGGTGAGGGCTAAGTTCATGCAGCCGGTGGTTAGAAGCCGGCGGAGGAGAGGCGGACCTGCGGTGAGGACTGGGAACCCGTTGGGGCGAAGGAACCCTTTGGGCCTCATTATTGTTGGGTCGGAGGTTAAGAGCCTGTAACACCATTGTTTGAAACTGCAGGAACTCGGCGCGAGTGATGGGCGCCTCATTGTTCCTCGACTGATGCCGACCGGTAGGGGAGTGGCGCCTCCTGTAATGCCCGGGTGACTCTCTCCGCCCTCTCCTGGTAGGAGACCTTCTACGCTCACGGTGGTGAGGATTCCGCTCATCTGGACGTTGTAGGCGGGAGGCTCCCTCTCGGGACCGCTTCTCGTCCAGACGGTGGCGGAGATCCTCATCCTTCTGCCGGTTGAGGATAGTATTTCGATGGTCAGGGGCCTAAGGACTATGGGAGGCGTAAGAGTCTGTAGAGGCGTTGTGTACCGATATGTGGTCTCGATGGAGAGGTTGTTTTTGCTTCCGTAGATCAGGACCGTTTGGGGGTTGCTGGTTCGGAAGAGGAGGTGGGTCTTGCTGGACACGGTCCTCGGCTGGAGGAGGAAGTTGTCATTGCTGCGGAGCGGGATGGACGGGGACTTCCTGCTGTTGATCAACAGGGTTGGGTCCACGGTTGGACCCCCTAGATCTTACTTTTCTAGGAGGCATGGCTGGAGAAGAGCTAGTCGACGATGAAGAGGCAGAGGCTATTCGTATGGTCGTCCCACAGACGGTGCCAATCTGTTACCGCTGATTTCGGTGTGGGGGTAAACAGATGAAATTTGTGGGTTCGTGGAAAAACCTGAATAGCAGATCCGAACCTGTTCGTCTGAGTTGGGCTGCTGACTCCCGCCGTGCACCTGCAAGGAAAGTGCGAAACACCGGGGTTGATCCCGGTGATGCACCTTCCGACGCTCTTGTCAGTAACCAGAAGAGATTAAGAAAGAGCTTAAGCAGGTAAAAGAGCGATTAACCTGGTCACAGTGGTGGGTAGCAGGTATTTATAGTCGCCATGGGGGAGTTAATTAGGGATATGATTAGAGATTTGATTTCCTGTGATAGGAGTAAAATCCTCCTAATCAGTTTAGGAAACTGATCCCCTAATTCCCGGTGAGAGCAAATCAGGCCTGTTGATTTGGTCAAATCAGTAACCCTGATTTTCCTCTTGCTGATCTGGGTTTGTCTTGGGTCAGGACCCGTATCCAGTTGGAGTGGATCCGTTCGCGGGTTATTGGATCTGTGAGAAGGAGACCCAGTACCCGCTTCGGACCCGCTGGTAGGTAAAATTACCGTTTTACCCCTGAGCTTTGAGAATCGCGTCCGATGTGAACGGTCCCGATTTAATCCTATTTTTAGCCATATCAGTTCTAAATCAAAATTAGATCTGTTAGAATACAAGTACAATTTTTCTCAGCCCTTCTACAACTTCGAAGTTTTAGCTTAGTGGCAGGAACTTTTATATGGTATCAGAACAACCCAGGTTCAAATCCCACCGACTACGCAATTTAAATACATATTTAAAATAATAAAAAATACCGCTGTGTATAGTTCAAGTCTCGGCCCACAATTTATTGGGCATTATCTCGTTTCTTTGGCCCATAAAAATGGGCCCTTGACCTGAGGGGCATGTTAGAATACAAGTACAATTTTTCTCAGCCCTTCTACAAGTTCGAAGTTTTAGCTTAGTGACAAGGACTTTCACAAGATGGTTTGCACATGTTCTCATAAAATATTGCAACTCAAGTTTCTTTTTAGAGAGAGAGAGAGAGACCTTTTATGGAAATTGATTGTCGAGAAAGGTGGTGGATCTTTTATTCCATCTCATGCACAAAATAGGTGATGCAAATTATTGTAAAATGTGATAAAGATAGATATGTGGGTTCTCAATAGGTTAGGGTAGGATTCTGGTTAGGATAATCTGTAAGAATATAATCGGTTCAGGCTAGCGTTTTGATTTACTTAGGTTAGTATTAGGCGCGTTTGGGCTTAGATGAGGTTTGTGTAGGCTTGTAGATTTGGGTTATCAGCTTCTTGGTTTAAAAATTAAGAAATTTGTCAGGTTAAGTCGGGAAGGCAGGACTAGAGAGCCTACTGAAGGTTTACACAATGCTAGATCCTAAGGTTGGGCTAGGCCAGGCTTTGAAGAAATTCTTGATCCATCTTTATTTTTAGACGGGCTTAGTTATTTTTTAGAGTTAGGGTTAGATCAGTTTTTAGGTTCGGTGGTCTTCGGTTATGACCTGACCAGTATCATTCCTGGATTTCAAGGGGAAACCATCCAGTATGTTGCTTGCAATTGTAGCTTCTACATTTATAGGTGGGAATCTGGAGCTTGCATTATGATAATGGTAAAAATCGCAGCAGATCAGAGCGTACGATTCCTGCACAGATCTCAAAGTATCTACAGGCAGATCAGCCATCATAGAACTCTTTTACAGGTACGGGCTCACTTCAAGACACGGGTTTCTCCTAAGCCCATAAAAAGTGACAGACTAGGCCTACTAGGAGAGACACCCAGCCCATGCAGGCTAGAAGTCAAATCTCTTATCCCCTAACTTTATCTCTTAAGGGGGGAGACATGAAAGAGATAGGGTTGTTAAATCGATCCCATAGACACAAATCAATCTCTTGAAATGTCTCTCAGGCCTATAAATACCTCTCCCGCTCTACAGTCAGAAGGTAATCAACAATTGGCCAGTTTTTACTCTCTTACTCTCTCTCTCACTTTCTGGTTCTGACTTGAGCGTCGGAGGGTCTATCGTCGGGGCCACTCCCCAGTGTTTCAGGCTTTTTGCAGGTCCATCAGCCGCATCAACAACCGTCAGATTCAGATCGTGGTGGTCAATCAACAATCCAGATTCATTCACAGGAGCTCTAACCGTCTTTAACGGCCAAGGTCACAGGTTTGACTTTTAGTAGTTTCCTTCAATTATTAACACACTATGTGTTTGCTCCCACACCGAAATAAGCAGCAACATATTGGCACCGTCTGTGGGTAATACTATACAAGTCAAACTTGTCTTCATGCCACCAAGACTAAGAGGTAAAGGGATGGCCTCCAGCCGTCGCACTACCTCTCTTCTTCAACTAGCTCCTCCTATGGATGATCAGATTCATCCTCAACCGTCACCCCGGCAGCCTAATCATGCTCCTTCCAACGGAGAGCCACTGGGGGGCTCCCAACATGAACAACATCCTCAGTACGACCGCATCCCAATCCATAATGCTTCAACTGATTCAATGGCCTCGCGAGGTCCATGGGGGTCTAGAGATTCCACCAGATCATCAGTAGTAGGCAATAAGAAACTGACCTAGGAATCAGGTTGGACGAGAGGCGCGCCCGATCTGAGGCCTCCCGTTCGGGACATCAAGCGAACCAGAGAACCCATCTTTCTAGACAAAGACCAAGGCAATCCTCCTTTCACAAGGGGCGTCCAATAATGAGGAGCCCAACTCATGAGAATCGAAGGCTTCCTGAGCAGAACAGATGGCAAAACGCCCCAGTCACTAGGTCCGAACTGGATAAGTTTATGCTCGACATCCTCCATGCTCTCCAGGGGAGTCCAGATCTGGGCCTCCCCCCTAACAAAGGATACGCCGACTCAACTGGATCTCAGGGGAAAGACGACCAAGTCCTTTGCTGTATCCAAGAAGTAGAAGATCGCCTAGAACAAATGAAGAATGAGAGAAACTTCTCCAACAGGGTCTACTGCCCTAGCCGACCTCCTTTCAGCAAAGCTATTATTGATGAGCCTATCCCAAGGGGCTTCAAGGCTCCTCAATTCGAATCCTACAACAGGGAATCAGACCCGACAGACCACATAGAAAGCTTTAAAACACTCATGATGGTCTATAACGCAACTGATGCACTCCTGTGTCGGATATTTCCTGCAACACTGAAAGGATCAGTAAGGCAATGGTATTCATGTCTGACCCCCGAATCCATATTTTCTTTCGATCAGCTCAAAGAACTTTTTATTGCACACTTCGTTACTAGCCAGAGAGTTGAAATGACCAGTGTCTCCCTGCTAGAACTGAAGCAAAGAGATGGAGAACTGCTAAAGGACTTTGTTAAACGTTTTACAACTGAAGCAAGGTCAATTTTCGCCTTGAATACTTCAGTCGCAACTGCAGCTTCCCACCATAACGTCACTAACAAAGACATGAAAGCCTCCCTCGCAAAAAAGCCACCCAAAAGTTTCGCTGAGCTCCTGGAAAGGTGTGACAAGTATATCAGGGTCGACGAAGCTCTCTATCCTCAAGGCAAGAATGATTCATCTTCCGGAAGAATACCAGTGAGGAAGAACTCAGGAAGTTTCAAAAAAACGGTGCAAGTTCACGCCGTCCAACTCTAGCGCCACGCTTCGACAAGTTCATTTCTCTCAATGAAAGTGTATAACCCATCCTCAGGGAAGTGGAGAAGGACAGAATAATCTGTCCCCCTCCCCCTCCCCCCCCTCCCCACGATGTCAACGTCTAGCAGGAGAAGAGACAAAAATAAGTGGTGCACATTTTACAGAGATCATGGACACACGACTGACAACTATCGAGCCTTAAAGAAGAACTGGAAGCCCTGATTCGCAGGGGCTATCTCTCTAACTTCGTTTAATAAAACAACGACACCAAAAACCCTTTGCCACGAGGGGCTAATAAGCGTAAGGAGAGGCCATACGAGTTGCAAGACTCTCAACACACGGCCTTCCTCCACTCCATTCATGGAGTCCCGATGGGGAGGGGGGGCTCCAACTCCTCCTGCAAAGCTTTCGTCATGGAAGTCAACTCCATAGATAACATTCCTCCTGCCAAATGCACCGGGGTCCCGATATCTTTCTCCAACAAGGACTTAGAAGGCGTCCGAACACCTTGTTGCGACGCATTCGTCATAAACCTTTGCATGGTAAATCATGAGGTACGCCGCATTATGGTGTACAATGGCAGCTCAGTAAACATCCTCTTCATGACCACATTCGAGGCTCTCAAACTCTCTCGAGACCGACTTAAGCCAGCCGGTTACACACTCCATGGATTCTTCGGTGTCTCCCTTCAAGTAGAAGGAGTCGTCACACTAGATGTGATAGTAGGGAAAGCCCCTGCTATTCGAACGGAAGCATTGGACTTTATGTCGATGTCAAAGCTGCATATAATGATATATTCAGCCGTCCCGGCCTAGCGGCATTCCATACGGTTGCCTCCGCATTTCACATGAAAATGAAGTTTCCAACAACAGTTGGTGTAGGCCAAGCTATGAGAAGCCAACAGGCAGCACGAGCATGCTACACCGCTATAATGGGGGGCTCGGTTCTTCCCCTCAATGCCATAGAGCTACAGCCAGAAAGCAGTCACGATAATTTCAAGACTGTAAATGAGCTTGAAGCCACTGCCATAAACAACTCTACCAAGAACTTCCAAACCTGCTACATCATCCCTCACCAGGTCCACACTAATTCTCATCATGACACAATAATAAACCTGAATCCCTCGACCAAAGCCACTCCGCTTATTCAGTGGAGACAAATAGCCATGCCTAAACACATTGGTGCATCAGAAGATTTCTCTTTCTCTATGCAAAACAATGGGGGACTCCCTTCAAAATAGACAATTCCAGGCAACGTCTACCAAGTTGTTCGCCTAATAGCTCATCAACTTGAAGACCCGGGGGGCAAGGAGATATAAGCAAGTCTTGGAAAGTAGAACACCTTGCGAAGATGAACAAGGGCGTCTCAAACGTCCTCTCTTAATATAGTAGCAAATTTACTCAATTTGTAATAACGGCCAGCCACTAGAGCAGCCGCTTAGTCTTATTTCCTAGCAAATTTTCCAATTTGTAATAACGGCCAGCCACTAGAGCAGCCGCTTAATTTTATTTTCCAATAAAATATACTACGAATTTTTGCAAAATTCTTATATAACTCTACGGATGCATACAATGAGTTGAGTGCCAAACTTGTACACAAAAATGACACCAAAAACTGGTTAAAAGCTTCCTAAAAGATGGGTTCGGAGTCCATACCCATGGTTCGAAGTTACTCCAGCAATTTGCAATGAAGCAAGTTCAAAGTGCGCTTAGCTAAACGCCCAAATTACACTTAGAGCGGCGCTAAACACTCGTTATAAGCTTTCCACAACACAAGTTCGGAATCCAGATCCACGACTCGGGGTTACTTTTGCAACATACAATCCTGCACATTTAGAGCATAACTTACTAATCGATCTGTTCCTGCAACTAGTTGAACTTCTTTGAAGACTTATACAACGAGTTGTGTGCCACACTTATACATTTAAGCAGCACCAAACACTCGTTACAAGTCTTTCTGTAAGACGGATTCAGAGTCCATACCTATGGCTCGAAGAGACTATAACAATTTTCAATAAAGCAAGTTCACAGTGCACTTTGCCATTCGATCTGCTCATGCAATCCGTTAGCGCCTCCACAATCGATTCGGAGTCCATACCCATGGCTCGATAGAGACTCTCGCAATTTGCAAAGAAGTAAGTTCAGAGTGCGCATGGCCATTCGATCTGCTCCTGCAAGCTGTTAATACTCAAACTAACAAGTTCGGAATTCATACCCATGGCTAAGAGTTACTCTCGCAACCTGCAATTATACACGTTCAGAGTTCAACTCGCCATTTGATCTGTTCCTGCAACTAGTTAAATTCTCTCGAAGACAGATTAACAGGTCCAAAATTGTGGATCGCAGTTACTCTAGCAACACTTGTAAAACGCAACACTTAGAGTTCAACACTCCACTCGATGTGACTCTCACAATTTGTTAGAGGACCCATACAACAAGTTTGGAAAACAACTCTCCTTCAGAGTTGTCCCTACAACTAGCTGAATTCAAGACGGAGCAATGCGAAACTCCATCATATACCGTCGGCAGTTCGTTAGCTATACGCAACAGACTTGAGGCCCTGTTATTTAGCTACGAAGAACACAATCGTTGGCACATCAACCATAACAGCAAGGATCAAGCATATGGAAAGAATTCTTCAAATCACAAAACTATTGCAAACCAATATGTCCAGATCTAGTACCACTACAAACATCTACAAATATGAAATAGCTAGTCCACAGTCCAACTCTCTCCAAGAGCAGCTCATACGACTAGCCAACTCCCAAGACGATGCATCATAGGACAAGACACCGGCACGTAGAAGACTTCTTATTCCACAAACTACAAGTTTTATTACAACAGCAAAGTTACAATAAGTCCACGTTTCATGTCTAGGAATCGCTACCAAAAGTCCTGTGAATACTTTATAACAAACTTTCACATAAGCTGTTCTTCCAGCTACACACTGGAGAGATGCTCAACCTAAGAGACACAAATCTCCTTGCCGGCCTCCTACCAGCTAACAGCTCCACAGGTCCGCCTCAACTCTTGATGATGAAATTCAAGACAAGTCTTCCTTAGGTGGGAAAGCTCCAGTTTTATCCGACTACCTTCACCAGAGCAATCTCCAACTCTCTCTCACTTAAAACACCGTACAAACGGAAGACTCCCAACTCTGTCAAGCAAAGCGTATCATGAAGAAGAGCAAGCTCAGTATCCCGGGAGACCTTATTCGATGCACGCAACTGCTTGTCAGTAATGAGAAGAATGGAATCACCTCAACGCTGATCAAACACAAGTGACTTCACTTCAATATTAAGAAGATTCAGAATATCCACAACTCATTCGCTCCATGAGTTCGGCGCTACCCGTGCCACGTGAGTTCCTCCGGCCAACTACTCGTCAACATCAAACGATGAGTTCAACACTCTGCTCTCCGCATGAGCTCCATCCCACAACTCGTTGGCTCCAAACAACGAGTTCAATGCTCCGCACTCCGCTTGGGCTCCATCAACGACTCGTTGACTCCAAACAACGAGTTCAATGTCTTGGTCTTTTCTTAAGATTCACCTAACAACCCATTGGCTCCAAACAACGAGTTCAACACTCTACTCTTCACATGAGCTCCATCAACAGCCCATTGGCTCCAAACGATGAGTTCAAAGCTCTACTTTTTGCATAGGCTCCATCAATAACTTATTGACTCCGAACAACAATTTCAACGTCACGCTCTCCGCATGAGCTCCATCTACAACTCATCAGGTCCAAACAACAAGTCCAAAGCCTCGGTCTTCGCTCAAGCTCCACCAAATAGCTTGTTAGCTCTCAACAATGAGTTCAATGTTCTGCTCTCAAAACGATCTCTGCCAACTGCTTGTTGGCTCCAAACAACGAGTTCAACGCTCTGCTCTCCGCGTGAGCTCTGTCTACAACTCGTTGGCCCTAAACAACGAGTTCAATGCCATGCTCTCTGTACGAACTTTGCCAATAACTCGTTGGCTCCAAACAATGAGTTCAACACCTTGGTCTTCGCTTAATCTCCACCAAATAGCTCGTTGGCTCCAAACAACGAAATCTACGCTCTGCTCATTGCTCGAGCTCCATCAAAAACTCGTTGGTCCCAAACAACGAGTTCAATACCTTGGTCTTCGCTCATGCTCCACCAAATAGCTCTTTGGCTTCAAAACAATGAGTTCTACGTTCTGCTAACCGCTTGAGCTCCATCAATTATTTGTCGGCTCCAAACAACAAGTTCAAATGACCCGCTCCACCATTAGTTGCATCTACAAACTCGTCGGGATCAAATGGTAGTTTCTGAATCAACTCGATCAAGGAGTAACCTCTAGAAACTCGCGGGGTCCAAACAGCAAGTTCAAGCTCAATTTTACCTTATAGCTCTCCCTACAAACTCGCTGGGATCAAACAACAGTTTCTGAACCAACTCCTCCTACGAGTCGTCTCTGAACTTACCGGGATCAAACGACAGTCTCTGCATCAACTCTATCTCAGAGTAGTCTCCAAACTTGTCGAGATCAAACAGCAAGCTCTATATCAACTCTGTTTTAGAGTTATCTCTTCTAAACTCGTTGGGTTCAAACAGCAAGCTCTACACCGACTCTATCATAGAGTTCTCTCTAAACTTGTTGGGAACATACAATAAGTTCAATGCACAACTCCATCATGGAGTTACCTCTCCAAGCTTCCTATGTCAAACAGTAAGTTCAAATACCCAATTCTGTATCAGAGTTCCTCCACAAACTTGCTGGGCACAAATAAAAAGTCCAACAACTAACTCCATCTCAGAGTCCTCTACTCGCTTGCTAGGCGCAAATAGCATGTTCAACATCCCACTCTATCTTAGAGTTGTTTCGAAACTTGCTGGAGTCAAACGGCAGTTTCTACACTGAAGTAGTCTCCAAACTTGCCTGGATCAAACAGCAGTTTCTACATCAGCTCCACCATGAGTTGCCTCTACAAACTCGCCAGGATCAAACGACTGTTTCTACATCAACTCTATCTCAGAGTTGTCTCCAAACTTGCTAGAATCAAACGGCAGTTTTTACGTCCAATTCCATCTCAGAAATGTCTCTACAGTTTTGCTAGGCATAAATGCCAAGATCGACACAAATTCCGTCGTAGATCGTTCTCCACAAAACTTGCTGGGATTAAACGGCAAGCTCTGCGTCAACTTAGTCAAAGAGTTGTCTCTCCAAACTTGTCGAGCAAAAATGGAAAGCTCTGTGCACAACTCTATCTCGGAGTTGCCCTTAAACTCGCCGGGCGCAAACAGCGGGTTCAAACATTCAACACCGTCTTGGAGCTACCTCGATAACTTACTGGGGTCAAACAGTAAGTTCAATGCCCAATTCTGTCTCAGAGTTGTCTCCACAAACTCGCTGGGATTAAACACCAAGTCTGCAACAGCTCTCCTAGCACAGCTATATATATACAAGATCCACCAATCGAGGGTGATGGGGTAAAAAGCTGGGTATACACACACACACACACACACACACACACACACACACACACACACACACACACCCACACACACACACACACACACACACACACACACACACACATATATATATATATATATATATATATATATATATATATAACAGGCCGTGGGGGTATGAAGTCGGGTCGGGTTCGGATCCACAACCCAAACCCACAAACGTAATTCAGAAAGAGTAGGGTGAAGAGGAACTAACGGGTTGGGTTTTAGACCCACCAACCCGCAACACCGCTATGCTTCTCCTCTCTTTCTTCTTCTTCAAAACTGAGCGCCAAAAACCCAAAAAATAGGACCTCGAGTGCAAGCTCCCTCTCTCATTCCAACTCCGAACACCGTCTCCAGCTCCAACCTCGACTTCGTCTTGAGTCCTGCCTAAACCCTAGTCGATGGGGGGGGGGAGTTCATAGTTCGACCAACACTTCAAAAGCCAGAGCTCATCCGGGACTTGACACCCCCATAGCTCGACCTACGACAGTGCTCACAGCTCGACGCTCCTATAGGTTGACAGAGAACAGAGATCGACCAAAAGGGAGTAGCTCGACGCTCTTGTATGTCGACAGATCTTTAATAGCTTGATGCTCCTATAGCTCGGAGGAAGCTTTAATTCCTCATAGCTCGGTGAGAATAGCTCACATAGCTCGGTGAAATGTCATCTCCGTAGCTCAGCCAAAGTCGCCACCACCAATCTCCAAGCTTTCAATTCGTCGAAACCCATAGAGTAAAAAAAACAGAGCTCGACGAAACTTGAACAAACGCTCAAACCCATAGCTCGGCAAAGCCTCGACAACCCATAGGTCGACGAAGCTTTAATAGCTTGACGCTCCTATAGCACGGCAGAAGCTTCAATTTCTCATAGCTCGGCGAGAATAGCTCACCTAGCTCGGTGAAACATCATCTCCGTAGCTCATCCAAAGTCTCCATCGCCAATCTCCAAGCTTTCACTTCGTCAAAACCCATAGAGTCCAAAAAATAGAGCTCGATGAAACTCGACCAAACGCTCAAACCCATAGCTCGGCGAAGCCTCGACAACACATAGCTCCACGAAGCTGTGAGGCTTTCAAGCTCCGCAGCTTGATTAAGAGGAGGTAGTTCAACACTCCCATAGGTCGATGGAGAAGCGGAGTCGACACTCGAGCAAAAAATAAAGCGTCGAAATCTCGAGCGAGGCTCAATCCCGTAGCTCGACCAAAATGGCTCGACGACGATCTCTCACCACAGCTCGACGACGGCACTACGGTACAGTTGCACGACGAGACCCTCAAAAGGGGAAGAAATCACCCATAGCTAGGCAAAATGGTCGGGCGAGCTAAGGAGTCGCTCACTGCAGCCGCTAGCAGTCCGATCTCCAAGATAATCGCGCTGGCGTGAAATGGACGCTCGCGATATGCCCACGTCGCCTCCCATCACAGACGGGTGAATCAAAGCCGCTCGATCCACTCAGCACGAGCCAGGCACTGATGGGCTCTCTAGATCACTTCAAACGGCGAGCCAGGCTTTGATAAATCGAAAAAATCGATTAAAATTAATTAAAAATCATTTTAAAATCTGAAAAGTAATTAAAAATTTTTAAAATAATTATTATAATTCGGAAAACTAATTAAAAATTTCCAAAAAATAATTAAAATTGAATTTATTAATTATAAAACTCGAAAAGGTGATTTTAAAATTAGGAAAAATTTTCAGAAAATTCAGAAAAATCCGAAGAACTATGGAAAAATTTCAGAAATTTCGGAAAAATTCGAAGAACTATGAAAAAATCCAAGAAAATATTCACTGCCTTCATAAGTCACAGATCAATTCCAGGTATCTCCGAACACTCTGGCCGCTAAGATTATACGCCAGACTCTAAAAATAAGACGTACTACTTTCCGAAAGCCAAGAAAATAGCATTCCGAGAGTGGGGGCTTATGATGATGGTAAAAATCACAGTAGATCAGAGCCGTACGATTCCTGCACAGATCTCAAAGCATCTACAGGCTGATCAGCTATCACAGGCCTCTTTTACAGGTCTTCTCCCATGCCCATAAAAAGTGACAGACTGGGCCCACTAGGAGAGACACCCAGCCCATGTAGGCTAGGAGTCGAATCTCTTATCCTCTAATAAGGATATCTTATCCCTTGAGAGGGGGAGGGGGGGGGGGGGACATGAAAGAGATAAGGTAGTTAAATCGATCCCCCCCCCTCTACAGTCAGAAGGCAATCAACAATTGGCTAGTTTTTACTCTCTTACTCTCTCTTTCTGGTTCTAACTTTTCGGAGGGTCTGTCATTGGGGCCACTCCCCAGAGTTTCACGCTTTTTGCAGGTCCATCGGCCGCATCAGCAACCGTCAGATTCAGATCGCGGTGGTCAATCAACGATCCAGATTTATTCACTGGAGCTCTAACCGTCTTTAACGGCCAGGAACACAGGTTTGACTTTTAGTAGTTTCTTTCAATTATTAACTCACTATCTGTTTGCTCCCACACCGAAATAATCTGCAACACATTATCAAACCAAATCTGAATAACACATGGATTTGACAAGAGTCTAGTGACCAAGATGGAATAACACATGGATTTGACAAGAGTATAGTGACCAATATGAAATCCATCTGCAGGATTCATTTTCTTTAATTCTGCCTATCAAAATTTCTTAAGCTGAGCATGTACACGTAACTTTTTTGATTTTTTTCATCACTGGGATCCTGTACATGCATGGATATCTCTCCTTTCCGTCTAGAATTGATATTTTTTGTAGTTATATTATGATATATGCGGGTAGTTTATTATTTGAACAACCACCACCTAGACAATCTTCTTTATGTTCAAAATGGCATGGCACTTTTTGCTTTTCTGTGTTGCTCCCTTATTTCAACTTTCCCCCCTACACTGTCAATCATTCTTATAGTATTATTCTTCAAAATGCAACGTGTTTGACTTGTGGCTTTATTTTTTAGGTTTAAAGTAATGAAGTTGTTCTTATATGATTGTTATATCTTACTTAACGAAGTGTGGTTTGTGTGGTTGGATTATATCATTTCTTCTTCAACAACTACAGTATGATTGAACTTTAGTTGTAGCATAGTTGCTAACTAGCTAGATGCTGCATTATTGATTTGTTTGTGCTTTATAATCGATACAGCCTTGGAGGGATGGATCGTGTTGGTCTCAGGACTACATGAGGAGATAATCTGCATAATGCGTTCCGAGAACATGGCCTGATTAAAAATCTGCATCTGAATCTTGACCATCGCACTGGATTTGTCAAGGTGAACAAGCTTTGCAATATTTTATAGACGATATCATGAACTTTTGTATTTGTTTTGCATAATTACTATTTGATTCTGAACCTGTTATTTAATGGTTTTGCATTTTTTTGCTCTATATTTTGGTTAAACCTTGCGTCTTCTAATGTTTGCTTCCGTTTTGTTAGATTTGTAATTCCAATGATGTATATTTTAATGTCTCTTTGACGTATAATTCTATAATTATGACAAGTTGCACAAATTTGGTAACCAATGACTATCATTGATTATCATCTATGTTTCACGGCTACGGACGCTAGGCACAGACAACACAAAACATGGTGACGTGAAAATCTCAAAATTATAGGACTTGGGGACATGACTATATAAGTATTTATATTTTTATATGCATGTATAGGCATGTATGTATTTTTTTTTGATATATCGGATAGAGCCATACGGCTCCAGCTATTAAAAAATATATAAATCAATAAAATCAGTTAAGTTACAAATAAATAATCAATGATTTTACAAATTGTAAAACAGAAATAAGCGTACAAAAAAGAAATCAATAGCGGCTGAATAGCCAGCAACACAGAGGTCTGCGCAACGACAGAAGCATCACACCGAAACAAGGGGGTGGAGCAATCGGCCAGGAAAAACAAACATCTGATGGAGCCAAACCAACTTGCCGCACCCGAGAGATGACCAGGACCTAAGCGATTGAAACAAGAAACAGGATGCCCACCCTCCCCACACGAAGCCATCCAACTCCACTAGCAGTCCAAGGGAACTCTAGCGACACAACTGAGGCAACGCACAGTCTACACCAAGGATGTCGAAGAGCAGCCAAGACTCAACTGTGCACAAGCTGATGAGCTGACACATAAGCTGCTTTCCTCGCAAGAATACGAGCACTCACTCGAATCTGCAAATAATTAAAGACTTTCTTATTGTATCTCCGCTTGACGGGGGAAGGGGCAACCTTCACCGAATGGGGCGAAATGGCCGCATGGTCAGATGATGAAGCTTTAACTTTGATAGGCCACGAAGGGGCAAAAGAGAATACTGGGAGCGACCGTTGAGGCTATTGGGATGGAATTGGTAATGTCGGCACAACGGGGGAAAGAAGAGTCATCATCAAGACTCAGAGAAGACTTAAGGGAAAGTGATTGCAGGATATGTTTAGCCTCCATCACAATAGACTTAAGAGAAGACTTAATGGCATGTATGTATGTATGTATGTCTTTGTACATAAGTCGTACGTGTGCAGTCATTTAGCTGTTTATATAATTTGATATGATATTAGCCAAATACACAATAGAATGTTGTGTGAACAGCAAGATTGTACTGTTGGATTTACATCCAATTACTAAGCAAGATCATACAAGTGATTAGGATCTGGGTCACGCTATATATATAGATAGAGTCCTCTTCCGTTGTGCACTAGAAATCAGTGTGCACTCGGTCTTCCGCATTCGTATTGACGATCCAAACTGTTCACCTTGATCTAAACATTTAAATTAGTCTAAATATGTAAATTCAAGTCATTTGAAATTTTTTTGCCCATCCATTGGAGTGTTACAAAATTGTATGGCTGAAAATCATTGTATTTATAGTCACATGATGGATGGGCAAATGAATTTCAAATAATTTGATTTTATATATTTAGACTAACTTAGATGTATAGATCAATATGAACGGTTTGAATCATCAATATGAAGGTGGGAAGGCCGAGTGCACACGAGTGCACACGGAGGCCTGGTGCACAATGGAAGGGGACTCATATGTATATAGTAGTAAACACATCGTAACCTTTCATTTGCTTAAAGATAGGAGCCAGTCAAATTTTCAAAAGGTGAAAAGTAGGTAGTGCATATACTACATGACCGGTCATGTTGGAAATATTTTTGGCATATTTTTCGGGCCGGATTTCGGTGGGCTCCGGTCACTAGCGGCACCGGAAAGTGATTGGATTACGTTCCTCTCGTCGAGCACTATTCCGTAATGTACTCATTTGCCAAAAACGGATTTCGTATGAATGAGAAATGTTGGTCCAAAGTTGGGTACTCGAAATGTACTAACTTGGGAAATTGGAAAAAATGGATAGTCCCACATCAGAAGTTGGAAAAGATTTCTCTAGTATATAAGCTAAAGAAATAGACTAAAGGGTGTAGTCCTGGGATTACCACTAACGTGTAGTCGAGAGAGGACCTAGCCAAAGTTACAAACACACACACGCGTGCGCGCGCGCCCGGTTCGACCCCGGTCTCGGCTTGGCTTGGCTTGGCTTGGACCATTACTCTGCTGTTACATTTTTGAGCCATTACTCTGCTGTTACATTTTTGAGCCATTACTCTGCTGTTACAGAGTAATGGATCCATGATCCATCAGTCACGCCCTCATCACCTATAAGACTCTACAATTTTGTCTGCCAGAAATACAGTTTTTTGAACTTGATAATCTTCTTCATCTGAGTCCGAGAGTACAACACAGCTACTGGTTCGCTGATATCTTTGAAGCTAGGGTGCTTCTCTTCGATGAAAGGTAACTATCCTGGGAGGCAATTCGTTAACTACCGTCACATTACGGGGGAAATTTTGCGTTAAGGACAAACATCTTAATCTCGACTCTCTATTGAAGTGTCTGGTTTGTTCTTTTATTCCTGTAATTGTAGTTCTTCACAAACATTGTTAGAAATTTTCTATTTTATGATATTCGAGTTCTGACAATCTTAACGCAAAATTTTCCCTCTATTCTAACAGTTTTTGTGAAGATTATTTACAGGTACTATTATCATTTCGGAAAAATAAAAACTAATAGTTGAATTTTAACTGTTTCAGAAAAAAATGGAAAACACACAAAATGAGAATGTCAGTGGACTGCTCAGTGCACAAACACCAGTGACCCAGAATGTGACTGCACAATCGGTTGCGGTACAAACGGTCGTTCTGCCCACACATAAAACTGTGGGAGAAAAACCAGAAAAGTTCAATGGAACTGAATTCAAGAAGTGGCAAGGAAAGATGTAGTTTTACCTAACCACCTTGAAGCTGGAAATGTTTCTGACTAAAACTACCCCTATGCTGGTACCTATGGATGCACACTGTGTTGCTGTTATCGATGCATGGACTCAGGGTGATTATCTATGCATAAATTACATCCTGAACAGTTTGGTAGACCCGCTTTACAATGTGTACTGTGTCTTCAAGACATCCAAACTTGTATGGGGATCTTTGGAGAAGAAGTAAAAAACCGAAGATGCCGACTCCAAGAAGTTTGTAGTTGGAAAATTTCTGGACTACAAGATGGATGAATCCAAGACTGTTGTGAGTCAAATACAGGAACTGCAACTAATCTTGCATGAAATCGCTATAGAGAACATGACGTTGTGCGAACCATTCCAGGTTGCAGCGTTCATTCAGAAGCTTCCACCTGGATGGAAGGACTTCAAGAACTACCTCAAGCACAAGCGAAAGAAAATGTCTCTTGAGGAACTGATTGTCAGGTTGTAGATTTAAGAGGACAATCGCAAGGGTGACAAGTCCTATGGAAATTAGTCCATAAAAAAAGCCAACATGGTGGAGCACGAACAGAAGGGCAAAAGAGGAAAATTCACAGGGCTCGAACAAGAAACCTGCTGCAAAAAGGTTTGCTGAAAAATGCCACAAGTGTGGTAAGCTGGGGCACAAGATATCTGAATGTCACAGCAAGGATAACATCCGTGTTAGAAATGGAAAGGCAAAAGGGAATGAGAAATCCTATGCGCACATAGCTGAGAACATATCCACTGGTCTCTCTAACTTGGACCTCTGTGCTGTTGTATTGGAGGTCAATTTGGTGGGGAGCAAACTTCATGAGTGGTGGTATGATACTAGGGCCACCAAGCACACTACTCAGACAAGGATATGTTCACTTCATACCAGAAGTGCATCAAGAATGAACAGTTCTTCATGGAAAATTCTTCCACCTCCAAGATTGAAGGAACAGGAAAGATAGTGCTGAAGATGACTTCTGGCAAGAAATTAATACTAACCAATGTGTTGCACGTTCCGTATATTCGAAAGAACCTAGTCTCGGGATCTTTGATAAGAAAGAATGGATTTAGGGCCGTGCTTGCTTCTGATAATTTTGTACTTTCAAAGAATGGGGTGTACTTGGGAAAAGGATATGTTAAGGATGAACTATTCAAATTCAATGTAATGACAGTCATCCCAAAATCTGTTGTTCCTGTTGTTCCCAAAATTAATGAAATTAATCTTGTTGCTTATGTTGTTGAGTTTTCTTCTGTTTGGCATGAAAGACTAGGCCATATTAATTTTAATTCTCTGCGTAGATTAATTAACATGAATTTACTACCAAAATTTAAGGTAGACAACTGTGATAAATGTGAAGTTTGTACAGAGGCCAAACTCACTAAAACTTCATCCCGTTCTGTAGAAAGAAACACTGAAACTCTAGGTCTAATTCACACGGATCTGTGTGATTTAAAATTCGTGCAAACCAGAGGCGGTAAAAAATATTTTGTGACGTTCATAGACGATTGCACAAAATACTACTATGTATACCTGTTACATACCAAAAATGAGGCCCTGGATAAATTCATGGAATATAGGCTTGAGGTTGAGAATCAAATTGGCAAAACGATTAAAATCGTTAAGAGTGATGGAGGAGAAAAATATGATGCACCATTTAATATGTTCTGCTCTGAACATGGAATAGTTCATCAGACAGCTGCTCCTTACTCACCTGAATCAAATGGTAGTGCCGAACGCAAGAACCGAACTCTGAAGGAGATGATGAATGTCTTGTTGTTGAATTCTAGGTTACCCCAAAACATGTGGGGGGAAGCATTGCTGACCGCCAACTATATTCTCAATAAAATAACTCACAAGAAAACTGACAAAACACCATACGAACTGTGGAAAGGTAACATACCTTCGTATAAATATCTCAAAGTGTGGGGATGTCTAGCAAAGGTAGCAGTACCTAATCCCAAACATGTCACAATAGGACCTAAGACCATTGATTGTATATTCATTGGCTATGCACTTAACAACAGTGCATATCGGTTCTTGGTATATAAATCGGATATACCTAGCGTCCATGTGAATACAATAATGGAATCAAGGAATGTCACCTTCTTTGAACACATGTTTCCGTGTAAGGATGTTACGTATCCCAAATGTACACATCAGCAAGGGAGTGCAAGTACCTCGGTTGATGAACTAGGAGATTATAATGATGAGCCTAGACGAAGTAAACGGGCTAGAACATCAAAGTCATTTGATCCTGACTTTATAACGGCCTTTCTGTTAGAGAATGAGCCCAGAACATTCAAGAAAACCATGTCTACACCTAATGTTCCTATGTGGAAGGAAGCAATCAAAACTAAAATAGACTCCATTATGCAAAATCATACATGGGAGTTGGTCAATTTGCCGTCTGAGTGTAAAGCTCTAGAATGCAAATGAATTTTCAAACAGAAATTAAAACCAGAGGGTTCAATAGAGAAATATAAGGCAAGACTTGTGGTATAAGAATTTAGGCAAAAGGAAGGCCTAGACTTCTTTGATACTTATTCCCCGGTCACGAGAATAACTTCCATAAGAATGCTGATAGCTATCGCAGCTCTACGTAACCTCGAAATACATCAAATAGATGTCAAAACCGCATTTCTAAATGGGAATTTAGAAGAATAAATATACATGAAACAACTTCAAGGTTACGTAGTTCCTGGACAGAAAAACAAGGTGTGCAGGCTTGTAAATCCTTGTACGAACTGAAACAAGCTCCAAAGCAGTGACATGCAAAATTTGACAATGTTATGATGTCAAATGGTTTTAAAATAAATGAATGTGATAAGTGTATATACATCAAAGATACTCCAAATTGATACATTCTGGTGTGTTTGTATGTAGATGACATGCTCATTATTTGTAGCAATAATGACATTATCAAACAAACTAAAAACATGCTTAGTGGTAAGTTTGATATGAAAGATTTGGGAGTTGCAGATGTCATACTAGAACTCAAAGTTTCCAGAATATCTGAGGATATTACTTTGTCTCAATCTCATTACGCTGAGAAGGTACTTTAAAGATTCAAGATTTACTCCAATGGGATTGCCAAAAGCCCTATGGATCCCAGTCTTCACTTGTTCAAAAATACGGGTGACAGCATATCACAATTGGAATGTGCACGTGTAATCGGTAATCTATGTACTTAACAAATTGTACAAGACCGGACTTGGCGCATTAAGGTTATGTACTGATCCTCTATACAAGTAATCCAGGAAGAAGTCACTAGAAAGGAATAACCAGAGTATTGAACTACTTGTGACATACTCAAAGTTATGGGCTGCATTACACCAGATATCCAACAGTACTAGAACGTTACAGTGATGCCAACTGGATATCAGAATCCAAGAACTCGAAATCCACAAGTGGGTATGTCTTCACTCTTGGTGGTACAGCTGTGTCATGGAAATCATCTAAACAAACGTTACTGGCCAGATCCACCATGGAATCTGAGTTTATTGCTTTATACAAAGCGATAGAGAAAGTAGAGTGGCTTCAAAACTTTTTAGAGGATATTCCTATGTGGGAAAAATCAGTGTCTGCTATATGTGTACACTGTGATAGCCAATCGGTTATAGCAAGGGCACTAAGTTGTATATATAATGGTAAGTCTCATCATATCAGAAGGCGACACAAAACCATTAGACAACTGCTCTCAAATGGAATAATCTCTATGCAGTATATAAAATCGGCCGACAACCTAGTGGATTCATTTACTAAAGTTTTATCACGAGAGCAAGTTGTGAGATCATCAAGAGGAATAGGTTTAAAGCCTATGACGAAAAAGGTTACTTGATGCAAAACCTACCTAGAAATTGGAGATCCCAAGATCTAGGTTCAATAGGACAACTAAATCTTGTTGAATCGATATGAGCACTGAGAGATTAAAATCTCGTACTCACTCTTAGGATGATAAAACAGTGCTGTCTGCAAGGGGTTAGGATAAGCTTGGCTTTTAATGATTCCCACAGCTTTGAAATAAAAGTGGGGTATGGCAGGATACTCTTTATGGGCAATCACCTTATGAGTGTGTAATGGGGCCATTTCTAGGAGAATGAAGAGATGCTACATTCTCCAACTTCACTCACGATTAACCAGGGTTGTTCAAGGATAAAATGAACACAACAAGAGAACCTAGTTCTGTGAGAAGATAAAATTGTGTGATAATTATTGTCTAGGTTCACATCAAAGCTCAGGTAGTTCAAGACATCATGTTGACTACCGGGTCAAGTGAATCCGATGGCTACTCACTAAGGGTGGTTCAAAGTTGAAAAATTACTACCATTCCTGATGCAGTGATTTTTCGATTGTACTCTCAGAGTCGTTTTTGTCATATCTTTTTCTGACGTGTCTGGATTGTATAGTCTGGTAATTTTCATTCATGTGGGAGATTGTTGAAAATATTTTTGACATATTTTACGGGCCGGATTCCGGTGGGCTCCGGCCACCGGCGGAACCGGAAAGTGATTGGATTACGTTCCTCTCGTCGAGTACTATTCCGTAATATACTCATTTGCCAAAAACGGATTCCGTATGAATGAAAAATGTTGGTCCAAAGTTGGGTACTCGAAATGTACTAACATGGAAATTTGGAGAAAATGGATAGTTCCACATCGGAAGTTGGGAAAGATTTCTCTAGTATATAAGCTAAAGAAATGAACTAAAGGTTGTAGCCCTGAGGTTACCACTAACGTGTAGTGGAGAGAGGACCTAGCCAAAGTTACAAACACACACGCACGCTTGCGCGTACGCCCGGCCCCGGCTTGGCTTGGCTCGGCTCGGCTCGGCTCGGCTTGTCTGGCTTGACATTATTTTTTTTTTGCCCCGCTCCAATTTTTCCGTTGGATCTATTTTTACAGTTGAGGCATTTGAAATCCTGTAACTGGTGCCATTATTTTGTAACAACAGAATAATGGATTCATCAGTTTGGCTTCGGCTTCGGCTCGGCTCAGCTCGGCTTGGTCTGGTCTGGTCTGGTCTGGTCTGGCCTGCCCTGACATTATTATTTTTTTGCCCCGCTCCTATTTTTCCGTTGGATCTATATTTACCATTGAGGCATTGAAATTCTGTAACTGGTGCCATTATTCTGTAACAGCAGAATAATGGATCCATCAGTTACGTTTTTTGAGCCATTACTCTGCTGTTACAGAGCAATGGATAATTACTCTACTGTTACAGAGTAATAGATCCATGATACATCAGTTACGCCCTCATCACCAATAAGACTGCAATTTTGTCTGCAAGAAATCCAGTTTTTTGAACTTGATAATCTTCCTCTTCTTCTTCCTCTGAGTCTGAGAGTGCAACACAGCTACTGGTTCGCTGATATCTCAGAAGCTAGGGTGCTCTTCAAGGAAAATTAATAAAATTGTATCCTGGAAGGCAATTCGTCAACTACCGTCACACCATTGCGCCAAATTTGCTTTAAGGACAAATATCTTAATCTCGACTCTGTATTGAAGTGTCTGGTTTGTTCTTTTATTCCTGTAATTGTAGTTCTTCACAAACATTGTTAGGAATTTTCTATTTTATGATATTCGAGTTCTGACAGGTCTAAGTGAATGTGTGGTTAGAGAAGTGTTAACTACTACTTTTTGGAGTTAATGAAAACTATATAGTCCAACCCTCTCTCTCTCTCTCTCTCTCTCTCTCTCTCTCTCTCTCTCTCTCTCTCTCTCTCTATATATATATATATATATATATATATATATATATATATATATAAATATATATAATAAAACACAAAGAAAGCTATCAAGTGGCTCACATTCAATCTATCCCAAAATCAATGGACCAGATCTACTCTCACAAAACATATTTTCCCGCCCAAATTCCAAACCCCACAATTTTAAAATCCATCTCTATCTCTCTCTCTCTCTTACGAAATCTCTCTGTCTCCTCTCTCTTCTAGCTCTCTCTAACTCTCCTCCCGCTCTCTCTCTCTCTCACTCTGTCTTTCTCTCTCTCCCTGCTCTTTCTCTTCCCGTCGCTCTCTCTCTTCTCTTCCCTCTCTATGTCTCTTTCTCACTCTCCTTCCGCTCTCTCTCTCTCTCTCTCTCGATCTCACTCTCTCGACCACCGACCTCTTCTCCAGACCGCAATCGCACCACCGATTTCGTTGGTCAATCGCAATCGCACCCCCCCCCCCCTCTCTCTCTCTCTCTCTCGATCTCACTCTCTCGACCACCGACCTCTTCTCCCGACCGCAATCGCACCCCCGATTTCGTTGGTCAATCGCAATCGCACCCTCTTCTCCTGACCACCGTCCTCACCACCGATTTCAGGTATCTTGCATTGATTTTGTTGGGTTTGTGTTATGGGTTTAGTTTGCTTATTTAAGGTGTTAATTTTGTGGGTTGATTTAGGGTTTCGTTGCAATTTGGAGAAAGTAGGAGAATTTGGTTGGTCAACCGCAATCGCACCACCGTCCCTCTTCTCCCGACCACCGTCCTCACCACCAATTTCAGGTATCTTACATTGATTTTTTTGGGTTTGTGTTATGGGTTTAGTTTGCTTATTTAAGGTGTTAATTTTGTGGGTTGATTTAGGGTTTCGTTGCAATTTGGAGAAAGTGGGAGAATTTGGTTGGTCAATAAGCTGAGATCGAGGTACCATTTTATGTTTCTTTCATTTTTTTATTTGATATTTGGTTGCTCTCTCACTTTTTTTGCATTTGTATTTATATTTGATATTTTGAGGATTTTGTGTTTGAAGGGTAAGGAAATGAGTAATTTTAGAAAAAAAAGGAAAATTGGAAAATCCCAATTCGAGTAGTTTCCAATTTCTGTTTTCATATGTTATTTGGGTCTTCTTTGTCAAATTAATGCGAGATATAGAGTATGAAGGAATGCATGATGGTGTAAATGGAGTTTATTGTGTTGAAGCAACCAAGTTGAAATAGATATTTCTAACCAATCGACCTCTTGCTCACTACCGAACCTCTTGCTCACTACCAAATATGCTTACCACTGGTCCCTCGCATATGTTCACTTCTGACCTGCATATGTTTCAGGAATTTGTATGTACTTTTGTGTATTGGGTTAGGAATTAAAGTTTCTTTTTCTTTCATTCCTATCGCAGGCAAATACACATGTCAACGTCCATCCGGATCACAAGGATGTAAAGATGTGGCAGGTCTGCTTTCATCTATATTTTTACTGTTGTTTTACTTCACATTGCTTCCATATTTCATTCCAATCACTTCCTTTACCTTATCATTACAGGTGCATACTCTTTTGAAAGGTCTGGAGAAAATTGCTGTCAGTGCAGATATACCAATGTTAGTTTGTGGAGATTTGAATTCCGTTCTAGGAAGGTATACACTTTGTTTCTGATCTCACTTTATGCATATGTTTGTGTATAGATTATGATTTTATAATGAGAATATGTCGTATGTCGAATGTAGTGCTCCTCATACACTTCTTGCAATGGACAAGATTGATCAGATGCACCCAGACCTGGCAGTAGATCCTCTTAATATTTTACGCCCTGCAAGCAAATTAAACCACCAGCTCCCACTGGTAAATATTTGTTTATCATTTACTTGACTTGAAGTAGATTTCTCCAAAATGATATATAACATCCTTAGATCATTAGTATTCACATAGTATTAATTAAATGAAGAATCATCATTAGATCAGGTTGTAGTTTACTTCATGGCTAATATGAAAGAAGCACAATGAGATAATATTTATTAAATGAAGAATCATCATTAGATCATTCAGATGTAGCAATATTGTATGGAAGATGGCATTAGAGTATGTTACCCTGGGTGTCTCTGGTGCCAGAAAGGGTGGAAGAACTCACAGTATTGTGGATTGTTAATCCTTAACAGCTATTATTTGCAATTGTGGAAGAACTCACAGTATTGTGGAAGAACTCACATTATTCCTTTGCAATTGTGCACTAATGAAGCTACAGCTGCGGGGTTTTTAATCAGAGATTGCAAAGGAAGATGTCTGCAAGATTGCAAAGGAAGATCTTCCTTTGCAATTAAGGAACATCTTCCTTTGCAATCTTGCAGACATCAAAACAACTTCACAACTGTAATCATTTTGTTTTTATTGGTTGTTGGTTGTTTTTGGTTGCAGGTACTAATGTTCAGACTAATGAGGAATAGAGCGAAGCCCCGACGCCCCGCCTCCTGCAGCCACACCCGCTCTCCTCCAGAGGTTTTTGAACTCCAAAATAGATGCTGGTAGTATGTTCTCCCAGTATATTTAAAGATAACTAAATGTGGTCTATTCTGACTGTGTTTTTCAAATTGGGTCTAATTTGTTTGCCGGTAATTTTCATTTGGCATTAAATTTTCTCCTTATTGTCGATTGTTCAGTGGCCCAAGCAACTGAATGCTTCATTGGAGGTTATGGATTCGGAGATTGCGGACATCATCAACCATGAGAAAGCCCGGCAATGGATGGTAAGTTGTATGTCGATCACTGTTGCATACAGTGTGGTTGAGGAAATGTCCAGCCCAAACATTGATAATGAATATTGTGTTTGTTTGCTTGCTTTGGTTTTACATGATCTGTAATAGCCAATATTCAGTAAATGATCTTGCTTGACTGTGGTTATAGGATTTGAACTCATTCCTTCAAAGAATTTCACCTTGGTATCTGTTATGCAAGCTGTTGGATCTGTGATGACGAACAAGTACAGTGAAGGCTATCCTGGTGCCAGATACTATGGTGGAAATGAGTAAGAATATAACTATTGTTGCTTTCTACTTTGGAAATTTACTATTTGTATCCTTAAGTGAAAGGTGGACTGTGTGTATTACCAATTTGTATAACCTACTGAGGTGGATTGTGTGTATTACCAATGTTAGGATTGTAGGATTGTAATTCGAAATTAGTTTTAAAATTTTATAGTTTCCTCTTTTCATTATTAACTTTGGTTTCCTAATTAAAATTTTTAGAGTTTCCTAATTCGAAATTTTTAGCTTTGGTTATTAGGGTTTCGAACGTTTAGTTTTAAAATTTTCAGCTTTATAAAGTGGTCTAAACTTAAATATGTAGTTGTTTATAAAGTGCTTAACTATGTAGTATTAACGTTTAAGCAACTGTTTTTTAAAACATTGATGATCACATGAGATCAATATTACTCTAGAGATGGCTCCATGACTTCTTCAACCTTCTCAATCTTTAGCTCCAGTTATGAAAATCTATGGGTTTAAGTTTAAACTTCTCATATGTGGAAAGATGATAAGAGCCAATTGGTGGTTACAAAGAGCTTTAATGCGCAAATGACTCGATGAAACATATGTTTCTTACCTAATAAGGGAAGGAGTCAAATGACTCATACTCATGAAGAGGATACTACCAATAAACTATAATGTGTGAAGAGTAATTTGAAAGTGGTTATTGCATAACAATTAAACAGCAATCTTCCGTCCCTCAATAATAATATAAACTACTGAAACTCTGTCAATTTTTGGATACTTTCTTTGCTTAATAGCCCTTGAGACAGCTATAAAAGACTCCAAGGTGGTGGTTCTAGAAGAGTTCAGTGATAATCAATCAGTAAGATCAAGTGGAACATCTTATTTGAATAGAACGGAGGCTGCAAATGTAGAGAAAATTGTAACTACATTTTTAAGGAGCGGTGTCATACTTAGCCAGGTGCCCTTGAACATGCTCTTTTTTTCCTTCGGTACTTATTTATCTTTATGTTTTATTTCATTTATTTCAATCCTGAATTTCGGGTAGTGGGAGAGTCGTTTGTAAAGTTGAGTTGGTTGGTATGGGGTTCATGGTTTTAAAAGAAATGTGTGTTGAGCAGTTTTAGTCTTTTAGATAATAAGTAGCTGTAATTTAGTAGTTTAAGGCAGCTCATTGTAGGCTTTGCTTTGAAGTATATTGTTTCGTTTTAGTGAATTTCATTTATTTGTTGGTGTCTATCATACTTTTGGTTTAGTAAGTATTTTCTTTGCAGCATTTGTTTGAAAATATAATGTTGTGCTGTAGCAGTATTGTGCATTTGTTAGAGTTGTGTTTTGACATAAGTATATAGCTGGTTATGTTACCAATGAATAAATGTTTGTTTTGATTGATTATCTTAATCTGTTGATGGAGTTGTTTATCTCTTGCAGTATTCTAAGAATTATACTGCCTTACTCCTTTGGGTGGTTTTCCTTTGCTAGATGTTTGTGATGACTAATGAATTAGTTTGTGGCTGTTAACTGAATGAAAATCTCTGTTTATGATAATATTCAAATGTTTGTTTGCTGTTTTGTGCCATCTTGATTTGGTATTCACCTCCTTGATGGGGTAGAATGTGACAACTCTGCTGAAATTCTCAATTTGTTAAATTTTATGGACTTTTGAGATTGGTTTAAGATATTAACCTTGAGGAGTTAGTTTTAAGCATAGAGAATTAAGTATAGACGCCAAAGGATTTGTGAGGAAGTAAAGAAAGGAAGTTGTTAATATGATAAGAGGAGATCAAGTTTTAAACACTGGCCTACAATATATTAGAGGACAGCTTTTATTGTGGTTCTAGGCATTACCCGGTATATCCTGTAGGTTATTGCTACTAATACTATGACCTTTATTTTCAGCATGTTTTTCTTTTTCCCTGCTGGCTATGTTACAGTATTATATTGACCTATTTTGGCTGTTAAAATGATTCAAATAATAGGGATTTTGGTTCATGGTTTTATTCGCTGATCAGAATTTTAATGTACTGTTTTTCCGTCTTTGTCCTCCCAATTACTTGCTTATGAATTTTGAATCGTGCTTTTGTGGTGCAGAACTGAAATACCATGGAACATCACGATGAGACAGGCTGCCAAGCTCCCGAGGGCCCAATCCTCTGCGTCAACAACTGTGGCTTCTTCGGCAGTGCGACCACCATAACTCCATATGAAGGACAAAGGGCTTATATTGTAAATTATATGTCAAGAAATGGATCTCTCCGGCAACAACTTTATAAGGAAATTGAGGTTTTGCTCAAGACTTTTGTACTTTTAATTGCAGGTTATTAAATATATTTACTACTAACTTCTATTATTCTGTCACATGTTCCAAGTGTAGACTCCTTCCAGGGAAGGGAGAAAGATTACATTATTTTATCATGTGTGAGGAGCAACGAACATCAGGTATTCTACACACACTCACAGTCCCCACCACAGCCATATTTAATTCTGTTTGTTTCAGTTTTGTGTGTGTAATATTATTTTTATTTTTATGTAACACAGATTAAAGTTATATTCAGTTCAAAATGGTTGTAACATCAGAGTAATACAAATATACAGTCTAAAACAATCAAAAGGAAATGGGTGATCTAAGCTTTTATAGAATCACCAGATGTCTTTTAATTTACTTTGCCTTTGGTCGTTGCCAATTTTCAGGGAATAGTTTACTTGAATGGTTGAAGAATCATGATAGAGAATACGTCCATCAATTATAAAGAAGATTAAAACTAACATTGGCAAAGAAATGAACAGTACTAGATAAACCTACAGCTATCTAAGTTCTCGATAGAGTATAAAGCATAATCAATTTAAATTCCAGGATTGGAGAGTATTAACTTAGAGTCTCTAAAATTTGTATGTGATAAGCCAAAAACAATTTCGGCTTAAATAATGCAGGATTATCAAGTATACAGATAATTCTCTCAAGTTGTGTCCTCTCAAGTTTAAACCCACTAACTAGACCTGGCCCACATTTTATAAAGTTGTGTCCTCTCAAGTATACAGATAATCTTATTAACTATATATTTCAGTATGCATGGCAACAATGATCTTAACAGTTATTATTTTGGGAGATGATGTATAACAATGATCGTAAAAGAAAAGTATATACAAACAATTATATAGCAATTGGAGTTGCAATAACACACAATTATTCTAGCAAAAACAAGTATCACCCTTTCTATTATTTGATGGGAAACATTAAATCAATAATGAGCCAGCAAACTCTTCAAATCAATTAACTTATCAGTAATGAAATATTGACACCGTATATAAGAAAAAAATAGAAAGAGGGTCATCTATAAACTTAATATTTTTTCTTTAATGAAACAAGACGACAAAATAAAAAAACCATTTATATATGATAGACTTACCTGATCAAAATCCCAATTTTTAGAGAGAGAGAGAGAGAGAGAGAGAGCTAATAGACATGATTTGCATTTTCAGAGAGAAGGCTGCATCCACTTGCAAATATATATATATTTGATAGTTTGATACTCCGAAGTCCAAACTGAGGCCTTCTCATGTAGAGCATTTGTTCCTCTTATACATGTAAAAACATGTCAATGAAATCTCCTACAGAACTTGCTATGGTTAGTACTGTATTCCCCTTGCAATTAGAACAAATCCTCATTTTCTCCGTTTCTGTCTTTTCTTCCAGGTTAGAATGCTACAATTTAAGGGATGGAACAAATAAGTAATGCATTTTATTTTATTTTATTTTATTTTAATTTTTACAGATTGATGCGGACTAATGGCTTCTGTCGGAGGCTGATGTTAGCATTACTGACATGTGGTAAACAAACTGTATCTTCTAAATATTTAGTCTTATTTCCCTACACTCTGTTAGTTTCATTTTTGCTTCAAAATATGTCTGTATTACTTAATCTAAATCAAAGCTGAGGTCCAGTGGGATGCAATGAATAAAATCAAATGTAGAGTAGAGGATTTCATCAAACAACGAGAATGCCAACTCTGCTATGCCCCAACCTCCACCTTCTGGTATTATCGAAGTCCCATCCAATATGAACTCTAAGCAGAGATGAATGCAGTAATACTGAACTATCAACAACTTAGCTAATTACAACTTTTGGATTGGCTGTCTTATCTTTCATTTTGGTGGCAGCTAAGTGAAACTTTTTGACTGTTTCATGCAAACTCTTTTCATTTGAAAACACTCTAAAAGAGCAGCCAGAGGCATTGAAGATTACACCAAGTCTAGCGTATAATGTACTTAATGTTAAATATATGAGGCGGCGTCCAATAAAGCCCTTCAGATTAGAGGTTCTCCTTGGTTTTCATGCATCCATGTGTTCCAGGTCATATATAGCAAACTAACAATGTCTCGGTTATAGCTGAAATTTGAAATCAAGCTGATATGGAAATATTACAATTTTTTTGATCTGTACATTGCCCAGGATGTTATTACATTATCATCATCTCATGTTATATTATCTGCAGTTCTTTTTGGTGATCAATGCTGAATGAAATTTCCATATTTGTACAATGAAGGAAACAACCCACATTTCCATCTCTACATATGTATATTATGTTGTAACTGCTGTTTAGGTACAACAACCACGAGATCTACAAGGACAAGAACTGAATATTGTAGCCGTTACATTTCTATCCGATTACTTGAAGACTCAGTATTTATTTGCCAGTCTTTTCAGTCTTCTTCCCGATCCAACCAGCAACTATCGGCGTGAGAGCTACAGTTGGAGGGAACCTGATTGGGGATGCAGCCTTCTCTCTGAAAATGCAAATTGATCAGAGAAATGTAGACTTCAGTTCATAAATTTATCGTCTATGTGTGTGTTTTCCATGTTTAGGATCCACTCAACAAAACTGAATTAGTTTCCTATCAAATTAGTGCCATTAGAACAGGATATAGATTAACAGAAAGAGAGAGGGCTAGACGATTTTGTTCATAAATTAATTCAGTGAACATTTTGTAGGTTCAGTGAAGATTTTGTAGGTGGTACACTTGAAGCTTGAAGCTTTCTGGATTGAAGCTTGAAGATTTTGTAGATTTTGTAGCTTGAAGATGAAGATTTTGTAGGTTCAGTGAAGATGAAGATTTTGTAGCTTGAAGCTTGAGGATTTTGTAGGTGGTACATTTTGTAGAATTGTGAAATTGTGAACTTTTAAGAGATTGTATGTGTGAACTGTGAACTTAGTTTCCTTGATTGTGAACTTTTGTATGTGTGAAATTGTGAACTTAGTTTCCTGGATTGTGAACAATTGTGAACTTTTGTATGTGTGAAATTGTGAACTTAGTTTCCTGGATTGTATGTGAGGATGAGTTTCCTGGATTGTATGTGTGAACTTTTAATAGATGAAGCTTTCTTTTATTGTGAAGTAAGCTTTCTGTAGAGAACTTTAGGTAGTTTATTCTTGAAGCTTATTCCTGGACTATATGTGAGGATGTAGTTTATTCCTGGATTGTATGTGAGAACTTTAGGTAGTTTATTCCTGGATTGTATGTGAGGATGTAGTTTATTCTTGAAGCTTTCTGTAGAGAACTTTAGGCTTCATCTATTGTGAAGTAAGCTTTCTGACCTGCATATGAGGGAAATAGAGGGTACAACAACACTGTAGGCTTCATCTATTGTGAAGTAGACATGCATCTCTGAATGAAATGCATGGTAGTAACCGGTGGGGAGTAGTAACACATTTGTCCTGTATATGGGGAAGCAGATTACAGTGTCCTGTAACCGGTGGGGAGAGAAAATAAAATACCCTATCGGTGTAGGAGTGTAGAAAAGTGCATGCTATGCCCATGGTGAAGCATTTAAATGGATGTTATTGTTCAACATGATTTTCGGCAAATTATACGAAAAGGATCTTACATCCATGCAGTGCATATCCTATATCAATGAAACATCCAAAAGAGAGTTAGAACTTTCTTTCACATTCATACTGTTTATCATGATCTTCATGAAAATAGAGTTAGAACTTTCTTTTACTATTTACTTGAAGCTTCCTCAGGGAGAATTAGTTTGAAGGATTGACCTACACATTACATAATGCAATCACCCACCATCAATCATGTGTAACTTAGATGCTAAAGTTAGTAATACATGAAATTTTGATCGATCACAGTTCTAAGTGTAAATTTTGACAAAGTGCGATTGAAGAAATTAAATCCCTACTCATTGGTGATTGAGAATAAAATCCTTCTAATGGTTATTGCAACAGACAAACTAGCAAATGCAAAAGATTCATGTGTAAAATGTAAGATTCATCATCTCACTCACTCAAGCATCAAGTAGTATATCACTATCTCATTAACATCATCAGTTTAATTTTCTCATCTCATTGAACAAGTATCAATAATCAGAATGTATTCTAACCAAAATCAGTGAATCAAATGGCGTCTCCAATCGCCATTCCCTCTGTTTCTTGCTGAGTGGTCTTCCCTTTCCTGCCTGCTTTCTGTTTATCTTCACAACAGCTATACCCCAAGTGCAATGGCCCAATTCCAGGTCGTAGGAAACGAGCTTGAACACACCATTACTTTCTTGAGGGGAAGCAGAGGTGTCTTCACTGATAGTATACCTGACATACATTGGCTTCTCTTTGAACCTTTCAACCTCTTCTGGAATTCGAATAACTCTTTCTACACCAGGAGAGGACACCTTGAGGGAACACAAAAAATTATCATGTTGTTAGCTAAAACAATGAAATGATGCATGTAGAGTTGGCAACAAAATAGTAGCATATAATGTCGCGAAGGACACCAAAAGCCTCGAATAATGTCGCGTGCTGGTTATCTAATTGAATGACATTACCTCTTAAAAGTTTTGTTTTATTTCCCAGAGCCTACTATATATTTCCCAGAGCCAAATGAATAATATTTCATGAGATATTCCATCGAAATTTTTACTAAATATTTTAAAGAAAGTTAAGACGTCGCGATAACATGCCGTATGAAACATTTTAAAGACGTCGTATTAGAAAAACATTTTAAACACCCACCTTTTTTGTTTACACCCACCTTTTTTGTTTTAATTTTTTTAGAAATTTATATGCAGTCCCGAATACGTGCCATAGGCACGTCCCACAGGCAATCCTAGTATATACATATAAATGCATGTAAGCATATATTATTTATGTATGTGCTTTTTACACGGATTTATGAATTTATTTGTTTCTTACATCAAATTTGAGAAAATATTAGCCACATACCTAGGTTTTAAATCTTGGATCTTGTAATCGTCCCGAGAAGGGGTTTCTTTGCTCGAAAAGAAGATATCGGTGGATATCTCGAGGAGATAGTACCACTTCGGACATTCGTGTCCTACACTGAATAGACATGTTTAAATTACTACTATAAAAAAGAATAGATGTTCTAGATGTCACCTATCATATTAAAGATTGTATAATGCAAATATAGACATAAATCAAGCACAAAAATTGTCCGTAGAGCATAACAAAATATGTAAGGGAGAATGTAATATAATTGTACATCTTGTATATATAAGAGAGGCTCACTTGAATTTGTATTCATCGGAAAATGGAAATATTAGATATATGAAACCTCATTTTCTCTTATAATCCAAGATCGAAAAAAAAAAGTTGCCAAAATATAGAAATATTACATATATGAAACCTCATTTTCTCTTATAATCCAAGATCGAAAAAAAAGTTGCCAAAATAATGAGATATGTAACTTATCGGGCAATGTTACCCTATTGCGGCTGAAATTTCCGAAAAATTGTTCCTAAAGATATTTTTTTTAATATAAAATATAGGTTCTCTTTTCGGCATGGGGGCTGAGATGAGATCTCGGTTGAGATGCACGAGATTTAAACAAAGTGCCACATACACAATGGAATGTTCTTCAGTGATTTCAATAGTAAATTGCTTTAATTGTTGGATTTCCATCCAATTAAGCTAGATCATATAAGTTATCACTCACTAAATTATAATATAATGCTTTGTGATATGGGTTAGGAGCAACGTGGCCCATCCTGGACCACAGGATCCCCTCAGGATGCGCGCACCTCCTGATCCGCCAGATCCTCCACGTCAGCACCGGAAAACCGCCCGGGCTAATGCCACATCAGCCCAGGGAACCACCCGGGCATCTGCCACGTCAGCCCTAAACCGCTCGGGTTTCCACCGCTTCAGCCACACAGGCAACCGGGTCCAGGCCCAGCCCCAAACGGGTCCAGACCCGGTTGGCATCTTCTATAAATACCAGACCCCTACTCCTTCTCCAGGTAATCAATCTTTCTTCCACAAAACCCTAGTTACTGCTACTCTCTCTCAGAGACTAACTAGATCGTCGGAGGGTCTGCCACCAGGACCAACCCCGGTGTTCCTAGACCATCTGCAGGTACACGAGGCCTCGGATCCGAGCCTCTTGATCCGAGCCGAGCATCCAGCCCCGCCTCACTCCAGCCTGTCACTGGTACCATTCGGCCAGCCGAGGGTCGTCTGATTAGAAGCTTCCTCCTTCAAATACAAATCGAGTAAGAACTCACACCTGGTGCATCCACACGTCTCCCAGAAACAAAACGCATTAGGTTGGCGCCGTCTGTGGAAAAGCTACTTCAGAAGCCGACCCGAGCCCGACCATCAAGGTACCTCGACAGCCGAACTCTCATGGCCCCCAAAGCCAAAAAGGCTGCTACCTCCGCACCTCGGCAGGACTTGCCCCCGCCGGGTGCTGCTGCCGAAACGCACACATCCAATCACGGGACTCCCCGTCAGGGACCCCAGCCAAGTGCCTCCCGTCCAGCCCAGCCTGACTTACGGGGGGTAATCATAAACCGACAGGTTAGCCGCAGCAGGGGAAGGGCCGCTTCCAACTCGGCCCCAAACCATCCAAAACCACCGTCCCAAGGTCGGAGGCCAGCGCTCAGCCGCATCGGACGGCAACCTTTGGCTCGACCAAACCGGGTCGAGGGAGCCCCAGTCACTCACCAGGAGTTCCAGGACTTCCGGAGGGAAATCCTGGGGGCCCTCCGAGGGGCCCCCAATAAGGAGGATGTCCGCCATTCTCAAACCAGGTCGAACGCCGAGGCCAACGTGTCCCGCCCATCAACGATCCCACCAGAATACGATGACAATCTCCTAAGGCGCCTCCAAGAAATGGAGGATCGCCTCCACCACATAGGCGACGGCGGTCCTAGAGCGGCTCAGGGGTACAGACCTGTCCGACCTCCTTTCTCCGCCCTCATCCTCCAAGCGGAAATGCCCCGAAATTTCCGACCACCTCAGTTCGAGACCTATGACGGCGAGAGAGATCCTGCTGATTACATGGAGGGTTTCAAAACCCTGATGATGATTCACAGCACTTCGGATCTCCTACTGTGCCGAGCCTTCCCTGCCACCCTCCGGGGTCCGGCTCGGGAATGGTTCTCCAAGCTAATCCCCGACTCCATTTACTCCTTCGACCAGCTGGAGGGCAATTTCCTTGCCCACTTTGTCACCAGCCGGAAGGCCGAGAGGACAAGTGCTTCCTTACTTGGACTTAGGCAGAAGGAAGGGGAGTCGCTCAGAGTGTTCGTCCGGAGGTCCACCGCAGAGGCAAGGTCGGTATCCTCCCTCGATCCTGACGTTGCCTCCACGCCATTTCGGCACAACGTCCGTCATGGACAGCTGAAAGCCTCTCTGGCAAAGAAATGCCCCATCGATTTTCCCGACCTCCTCAACAGGGTCGAGAAGTACATCAGGGCGGAAGAGGCCCTAAACCCAGAAGAGTCCAGGGAGGCCCCCAGGAAGGGAAAGCGGAAGGCCGAAGAAGTCAAGCCATCAAAGAAGGCTCCAAGGGATGCAGGCGCCATGAAGAAGGTCCCACCAGTCCCTCGCTTCGAGAGGTATACCCCGCTAACCCAAAATGTGTCTTCCATTCTCTTGGAAATCGAGGACAGGGACCTCGTCCAGTACCCTTCTCGTCCGTCCAACAATACCAGCAAGAAAAGGGACCAGCGGTTCTACTGCCGCTTCCACCGAGACAACGGGCACGACACGGATCACTGCCGTGCCCTGAAAGATGAGATCGAGGCCCTCATTCAGCGAGAGTACCTCCGGGAGTACAAGCGAGAGGAAGCTCGGGGACAGAGGGACACGAGGAACAGGAGGACTCCACCTCCTCCTCGAGCTCCCCGGCAGCTCCTCGAGCGAGAGCAGGAGCTTGATGAGCCTGAGGGCCAAGCCATATTATACTGCGTCCACGGGGGGCCCATGGGAGGGGAGTCCAACACTTTCCGCAAGGCGTTCATCTGGGATGTTAACGCCGTCCAAGGTCCTCTCCCCCCTCAGATCCAGCAACTCCCTGTCTCCTTCTCGGGAGAAGACCTGGAGGGGGTTCAGCTTCCTCATTGTGACGCCCTCGTCATCAACCTCAGCATGGCCAATTTTGACGCTCGGTGAATCCTTGTAGACAACGGGAGCTCGATCAACATTCTGTTTCTCGAAGCCTTCTAGAACCTAAAGCTCTCCCGCGACAAGCTAAAGCCGGCGGGGTACACCTTGCACGGGTTCTCGGGCGTCCCTGTAACAATTGAGGAGATCATCACACTAGACGTCACGGCAGGTACGACCCCAAACCGAAGAACCGAGTCCATGGACTTTATGGTGGTAAACATCAAGGCAGCCTACAATGCAATACTCGGTCGCCCGGGCCTCTGCTCCCTCCAGGCTGTCCCCTCGGCCTATCACCAGAAGATGAAGTTCCCTACCAATTCCATAGTAGGAGTAGTCCAGGAGAACCAGGAAGCTGCTCGCTCATGCTACATGACAGCAATCGGAAGCGGCGTGTTTACCCTCGATGCCGTCGAGATGCAGCCCCAGAGGACCTAGCCAGAGCCCGAGTCGGCAGACGAGCTGGAAGATGTCTCGTTCGAGACAGGGGATCCGTCGAAGCACTTTCGGGTAAGTTGCTCCCTCACCCCTCACCTTAAGTCCGCCCTCATCACCTGCATTCGCCGCAATGCCGACCTCTTCGCCTGGAAGCCTTCTGACATGCCCGGTATCTCCGAGGATCTCATCATGCACAAACTTAGCGTGATCCCCAGGTCGAAGCCGGTTGTCCAGAAGCGACGTAAGTTCGCCCCGGAGCGACTGCAGGCGGTAAATGCAGAAGTCGACAAGCTCCTGACCGCACGCTTCATCCAAGAAGTCAGCTACCCCGAGTGGCTGGCGAACGTCGTCATGGTCAAGAAGGCGAGCGGAAGCTGGAGGATCTGTATAGATTTTACGGACCTCAACAAGGCGTGCCCCAAGGATCCATTCCCTCTCCCCAGAATCGATGCTCTTATCGATGCAACATCGGGTCACGAGCTTCTATCCTTCATGGATGCCTTCTCAGGATATAACCAGATCCGCATGTTCCCTCCCGATATCGCCAAGACGTCCTTCGTCACAGACCTGGGGCTATACTGTTACAGGGTCATGCCCTTCGGGCTGAAGAACGCTGGCGCCACTTATCAAAGGCTCGTCAACCGGGTCTTCAAGGAGCAAATCGAGCGCAATATGGAGGTGTACGTAGACGACATGCTCGTCAAGAGCCAGCGGGGGGAGGATCACATCACCGATCTAGAGGAGGCCTTTGGGGTCCTTTTAACCCATAACATGGGACTCAATCCGGCCAAGTGCGCTTTCGGCATCTCCTCGGGAAAGTTTCTTGGCTTCATTGTCAGCCAGCGAGGCATCGAGGCGAACCCCGAAAAGATCCAGGCCATAATAGACATGGCCCCTCCCAGGAACATCAAAGAGGTCCAGCGGCTGACGGGAAGACTGGCGGCCATCGGCCGTTTCTTCTCCACGTCTGGAGAGAAGTCTCTTCCGTTCTTCAAAGCCCTGCGCGCCACCGGAGGGTTTGAGTGGGGCACCCAACAGCAAGAGGCCTTCGCCCAATTGAAGGAGTACCTCGCGAACCCTCCCCTCCTCAGCAAGCCCGAACCGGGAGAGCCACTCTGGCTCTACCTGTCAGCCTCAGAGAAGGTGCTCAGCGCCGTTCTCGTTCGGGAGGAAGAGGGATCACAGAAGCCTCTATACTATGTCAGCAAGGTCCTGCTCGACGCCGAGACCAGATACTTTCGGATGGAGAAAGTAGCGTACGCCTTGGTCATGGCCTCGCGAAAACTCCGTCCATATTTTCAATCTCATTCGGTCCAGGTACTGACAGACCAACCCCTGAAGGCCGTGCTCTACAAGCCGGAGAGCTCGGGTCGACTCGTCAAATGGTCGATCGAGCTCAACCAGTATGACATTGGCTATCAACCTAGAACAGCCATCAAGGGGCAGGCCCTCGCAGAATTCATCATGGAATGCACCATCTCCGAGCATCCCGCGAGCAAGGAGGCCGACCAGACGTGGGAAGTTTACGTCGATGGCTCCTTCTGCGAGGCGGGTAGCGGAGCTGGCATTATTCTGCGAGGCCCAGATGGTTTTCTTCTCCAATTCTGCCTCCACCTCAACTTCCCGGCCTCCAACAACGAGGCCGAGTACGAGGTCATGATCGCCGGGCTCACCCTGGCTCATCAGGCTGGCACCAGATAGATCAGGGCTTTTAGCGACTCCCAGCTCGTGGTCAACCAGATCACTGGGGAGTACGAGGCCCGTGACGATCATATGGTCCGGTACCGCGCTGTAGTTCAACGCCTACTGACGTCCTTCGATGAGTCGGCTGTTTTGAGGATCCCCCAGCAACAGAATGTCCAGGTTGACGCTCTGTCAAAGCTGGCTTCCTCATCCTTCGAAGGCCTCGACCGCACAGTCCTGATCGAAGTCATGTTGAAACCAAGCATCGACATCCCCGAGGTCCTGTGTATTGAAGACGGAGCTCCCCCGACGATTGGACCACTCTTATTAGGCAATTTCTCATCAAGGGAGAGCTCCCCGAAGACCGAGCTGAGGCAAGACGGGTCAGGGCCCGAGCAGAAAGATTCACAATGATCAACTCAACACTCTTCAAAAGGTCCTACACAACCTCGGATGGCCGACCCTATCTCCGCTGCCTCACTCCAGATGAAGCCAAATATGCTCTCAAGGAGCTACACGAGGGGATCGGCGGATGCCACATGGGAAGCCGCTCGCTCGCGTGGAAGGCTTTGAATCACGGGTACTACTGGCCCACCATGTTGCAAGATGCCCTAACCCTTGTCAAGAAATGTGGTCCCTGTCAAAGGTTCTCGCCCATCAAAAGGGCTCTGCAAGCAAACCTCCGGTCTATGGCCAGTCCGACCCCCTTTGCAATGTGGGGGATGGATCTGGTAGGCCTATTTCCGAAAGCAACGGGCCAGCAAAAGTTCCTCATTGTGGCAATCGACTATTTCACCAAGTGGATCGAGGCCGAGCCATTAGTAACGATCACCGAACGACAGACCCAGCAGTTCTTCTGGAAACACATCGTCTGTCGGTTCGGGATTCCGCAGGTCTCATCACGGATAATGGGACTCAATTCGCAGGTAAGAATTTCTGCAAGTTCTGCGAAGATCTCGGGATGCAGCAGCACTTCTCTTCAGTATGCCATCCGCAGTCCAATGGCCAGGCCGAGAACGCGAACCGCCAAATCCTCGACGATCTCAAGAAATGACTCGATAACGCTTCCAAGGGGTTATGCGTCGATGAATTACCGAGTGTTCTCTGGGCCCACCGCACGACAAAGAGAATCCCCACTAGAGAATCTCCTTTCAATTTAACATACGGAGCTGAGACCGTCATTCCCTTGGAGATTGGGATCCCTTCACCCCGAATCATGGCTTTCGACGAGGCCGCCAACTCCCAACAGCTGCGAGCTGACCTGGACCTCATAGACGAGGTCAGGAAAAAGTCTGCCATTAGAAGAAGCATCTACCAGCAAAGAGTTGAAAAGTTCTACAACCAGAAGGTGCGCCCAACCAACATCAAACTCGAAGACCTTATCCTCCGAAAACTGGCGGTATCCAATCCCGGCCAGAAGAGAAAGTTGGCACCAAATTGGGAGGGCTCCTACAAAGTATCCGAAGTTGTGCGCCCAGGCACGTACTGCCTGACCAGTACTGAAGGCAAGCCCATCAAGAGGCCCTGGAACGCGGATCACTTAATTAAGTTCTTAGGAGGAGAGTAGCCTCCATGTAAAATATCGTAATTGTAATCGGCACGTCGTGCCTAGTCTTTTGTAAGGTTTAAATATATTGTAAATATGCCAACTTTCTTAAAACAAGCCCACGGCTTCATATCTTGTAACAAATAAAGGACACATCTCGAGATCGACGCTCGAATAACAGCGCGAGCCCAAAAAGCTTCCCTTGCAAGCTTAGGGTTCGGTGCTCGGATAACAGTGCGAGCCCAAAAAGCTTCCCTTACAAGCTTAGGGTTCGGCGCTCGGATAACAGCGCGAACCCAAAAAGCTTCCATTACAAGCTTAGGGTTCGGCGCTCGGATAACATGTCAGGCCCAAAAAGCTTCTCGTACAAACTTTGGGTTCGGTGCTCAAGCGGCTCGGCCTGGTTAGTTTCTTGATAACGTGCATCCAGTCAAACAACTCTGTTTCAACCACGCCCGCACCGTCTCTCCCTGAGAACATGTGCAGGAGCTCGGCGTCAACCCCGAGCAAGGCGGGTGCCTTCTCCAGGGCACCGCGACCTTGATGCTCGGCGGCGACCCGCTGCTACGCCTGCAGTTGCCTTTCTCACCGGTATGGGGGCTCGGCATCCGTCCCTCGCTCGGTTTGGACTCCTTGGTACCCATCAACCTATGCACGAGGCGACATCCGCCAGCCATGCCCACACTGTCTCTCCCTGAGAACATGTGCAGGAGCTCGGCATTGACCCCTAGCAAGGCGGGTGCCTTCTCCACGGCACCGCGACCTTGACACTCGGTGGTGACCCTCTGCTACGCCTGCAGTTGCCTTTCTCACCGGTATGGGGGCTCGGCATCCGTCCCTCACTCGGTTTGGACTCCTTGGTACCCATCAACCTATGCACGAGGCGACATCCGCCAGCTACGCCCGCACCGTCTCTCCCTGAGAACATGTGCTGGAGCTCGGCGTTGACCCCGAGCAAGGCGGGTGCCTTCTCCACGGCACCGCGACCTTGACGCTCGGCGGTGACCCTCTGCTAAGCCTGCAGTTGCCTTTCTCACCGGTATGGGGGCTCGGCATCCGTCCCTCGCTTGGTTTGGGCTCCTTGGTACCCATCAACCTATGCACGAGGCGACATCCGCCAGCCACGCCCGCACCGTCTCTCCCTGAGAACATGTGCAGGAGCTCGGCATCGACCCCGAGCAAGGTGGGTGCCTTCTCCAAGGCACCGCGACCTTGACGCTTGGCGGCGACCCTCTGCTACGCCTGCAGTTGCCTTTCTCACCGGTATGGGGGCTCGGCATCCGTCCCTCGCTCGGTTTGGGCTCCTCGGAGCCCATCAACCTATGTACGAGGCGACATTCGCCAGCCACGCCCGCACCGTCTCTCCCTGAGAACATGTGCTGGAGCTCGGCGTCGACCCCGAGCAAGGAGGGTGCTTTCTCCAAGGCACCGCGACCTTGACGCTGTGCGGGGACCTCGACACTCTTGCAAATGGTTCTCACAAACATGGGGGCTCGACGAACCGAAGCACCATGCTCGGTCCCGACCCAGTGTTGAAATTTTTTTATTAAGGTTTAGAGCGCCCACCTTCGGCAGACGCCCCGAGCCGCGTGTCAAATTATTGACCACCCTTTCACCCGCGAACAACTCGGGGTTTTACGGCCTTGACCGGCCTAAACCCCGAATTGTTCGAGGATGGCAGGGGGGTCATCGACCCGCTGCTCTCTCTCCGTCCCAGAACAAATGCTCCGAGCCTTCGAGCTGTTCAGTTGACCCTCCTCTCGCCCCCGAACAACTCGGGGTTTACGGCTCTTACGAGCCCAAAACCCCGAATTGTTTTTGGACGGCAGAAGAGCCACCACGCTTCGGCTCTTACTCGAAAATATTATATTCTCTTGGCGCCCGCCTTTGGTAGGCACCCGAGTCAGACGGCTTACTGCCTGACAACCAACGAGGGGAGTGGGGGATTATATAACCCCCTGAGGGCCTCATTTATTGCGTCTGGGAATGTGAAATGGCAGAAGGCAAAACGTCGCCATAAATGCTCATAGGAATGCGAAACGTCGACAGTTATTGCTTATCGAAAAGCTAACTCCCGCCACCGTCGCGCCCGTTGCAATAGGCCACCTTAGAGCCGACCCTTGCGCAACTAGCTCGACAACCGTCCCTAACAACCAAGGTGATCAGAGCATGGAAAATCAAAGGTTCTTATTCATTACTTATTGCTTACAACTCAATGAACGCCGGTAGGAATACAATGAAAAAGCTCACAACTCACTCACTCGGCCGCGAACTCGAATTCGGGACTTCCATCACGCCCGGCCGGACCGACCTGGGAAGACACGCCTGCCACCGAGCTTCCTGCATCTTTGGGCTGCACCCCATTCGGTAGAAATATCGGAGACCGCCCCGAGGTCGCATTGCTGGCCCCTTCTATCAAACCAGCACCCAACACCAGCTTTAGTCTGCGGATCTCCAGCTCCTTCTCGACTACGGCCTCACGAAGTAATGACTCCGAAGCCGACCCCGCGCTCAAAGCATCCGAGAGGGACTAGCCTGTCTCGATAACCCACCAGTCCCGGTCGGCTACGGCCTTCTTCAGGCGTGCCAACTCCAAACCGAGCTCCCTGGACTTGTTCAGAAAATAGTTAAAGGCGGCGGCTCGGTCCCGAGCTTGCTTCTGTTGACGAAGCAAAACTGCCTCTGTGGCCTCCTCCCCCGTTCGATCTAGGGGTACCTCGGCAAAAATGGGGAGGGCGACATTGGTCCCGTGCATCTATTAAAAGACGAGAACAAACATCACAAAAAACACAAGTCGGAAAGGATAGGCCCAAAAAAGTAAATTTCATTGCTTTCAAAAAAGTTTGATACAAAAGCCGCGGTGGCCAGTCCGCCCAAGGCATTTACATCAAAACGAGAAAAGAAAAAGAAAAAGATCTATTCTTGAGGGGGAGGGTGGCACCTCTTCATCGACCTGATTGCCCCCCATATCATCGCCCCTCGGAGTGAGAGGAAGGTTCGGCGTCCACCCGTAGTGGAGATGGTCCACGTGCTGCTCGGGGTATATCTGTTTAAAATGGAACTTAGCTTGTTCGTATGCCTCGTCCTGCGCCGCTATGATGGTATCCCCCAAGACTGACTCCATCTCCTGGATTGCCTTCTTCCCCTTCGCTGCCTCGGCCGCGATCTTTGCCTCAAGGTCCACCCGATCCTGCTTGTGGATCTTGCAGAGCGACTCAATCTGGGCCTCGTGGACGGCCACCATCCCTCGAGCCTCTTTCAGCTCGTCTGTGGCCTTGTTCAGCTCACGGAAGTACTTCTCCGCATTCCACCTCTCGATGAGTATCTACTTCGCCAAACACTTGTGGAAGTGCTAGCCGTGGAGCATCGCCTGCCCGGAGAGAGAGATCAGAAAAACTCCCAAGTCGTTGAGTAAAAAATAAAGCCAAGCCAACTTACCGAGAGGGTCGCCTGAGACCACCGCATGTAGGCCTGGTCCGCCGTCTGCACCGCCAGGGCCATCCGATCGTGTTCAGTGGCGCACTTCGAGACGAACTCGACCGCCACAGCCCCGTCGAGCAGAGAATCGCCCCGCACGATGGACCAATCGGGGCAAATGGCAGCGTGCCCTTCCTGCCCACCATCTCCGCGGTGCTCGGCCGGAGAGGGGGGAGCCCTTTTTCCGGGGCATCCACGGTCTTGCCCGAACCACCAGTCGTGTCCCGACCCCCCCTCGACGAATGGGAAGACTGGGAGTGTGGCCTCTTAGCCCTCTTCGCCGGAGAAGGCTCCTCGGCCGCCGGTGCCTGCACCTGGGAGGAAGCGCCGGTCTGCGCGGCAAGTTTCCGCTTCTCGGCCGCTATCCTCTCCTGCTTGGCCTTCTTCTTCTTCTCCACCCTCGCCTTCTCGGCGACAGCGAGCAACAATTTCTTCGCGTCCGCCTGTTGGGTCATCATCCCTACAAAAAACACAGAAGAAAAGCTAACGTTAACACGAAGGCAGGAAATGAATATATTCGGAAAGAGACATATTGGGGTCGACAGGACTCAGTCCGGCCCGGGCAAGGTGTATCTCGGTCACTCGAGGCCACGCTATACTGTGCCCCCCAGTGATCTTCTCCACCCTTTTCCATTCCTTGGCCGTCAAGTTGCTCTTCCTGGGAGGCTTGTGCTTCAACTCGACGAAGTTCCATCTGGTCGGGATTCCCCAAGACCCCTCGGTCCGAACTACAAAATACTTTTCTTTCCACGCCTTAATTGAGTCTGGGTGACCGTGCATAACCTTCTTATGCAGCCTTGGAAAAAAGTAAAATATCCCCTCCTGATCTCCGAGCGAACCAATCCCAAAAATAGCTCGGAAGTAGGTCAGCCTCGGCCTCACTCCTTTCTCTTGACACTTCAGCATATAGCAGACTAAATGTTTCCAGGTGTTCGGACCGTACTGCATGGGACACAGCTTCGCCCAGTTCAAAACTCTCTTCACGAAGGGATGGAGGGGGCAGCCTCAGCCTCGAGAGGAAGGCATCCTCAGGAAACATACAATACCCCGGCACCAGAGCCGTGGTTAGCCGAATACCCGGGCTCGGAAGGCAGAGCTCGAACTCCCGCGGAATGTAGTAGGCAGCCCTGATAATATTGAGGTACTCCGCCTTCAGAATGCTCGGGATGCTATTTGCGCGGATCTTCACCCGAGTGTCTTCGCCCGGCACGGGAGGGATCGGTTGGATGTCCTTAATGTCGTCAGGATACATACGAATCAACCCTGGATTCCTGAAGGTGACCGGGGGAACATCGAGACCCGATCTCGGTGCGTACTCGTCAGGCGAGGAAAGACTGTGGGGGATTGTCATGGCTTTCTTCTTCCGGTGGGGGCGAGCCTTACGCTCGGGGGACGGCATCGACAAAGGGGGTAGTGGAGGGAGATCTTCTCCGACCCCAGTCGGCCCCCCAGCCGTGCTCTGACCAGCCTCCTGTTCGTCGACCTCCTCCTCCTCGTCTTCCTCGTCTTCCTCGTCACCCTCGGTGACCTGCTCATCTTCGTCCCCCTCCTCTTCATCATCATCAAACTCCTGATCCGGTTCCTCCTCGTCCTCGTCCTCGCCGTCCCCCTCATCCTCTTCCTCCTCATCACCCTCTTCCATGGGCTCCTTCCCCGGTCTCCTGGACCTCAACGGGGACACCACAAAGACAACATCGTCACCACCGTCTGAACTAGGGTCGGTAAGAACCTCCTCCTTCACCCTGTACTTGCTCAAGGACGAGGATGTTTCCTGCTCCGATTCCTCTGCAGAACAACCTGACGAGCTAGCCTCGGATCCGGACTGAGTTCGTGACATTACTAAAAGAAGAATACTAACCTGGAGCGTAGAAAGTTACGCTCACCGGAAAATCTGCCGATGGCAAGTAAGAATCCCGCTTGTTGAAAATTGGAAAGTGAGTAATAAAATGAAGATGAAGAAATGAGGGAGGGGGATGGGGTTTTAAAGAGGAAAACGATTCCTCGATTTTCGCAAAAAAGGATCTGGCCGTTGGATCTTAACTGACAAGATCCAACGGCTACCAAGATATGGAAGCGCTTTGATCTTTGTGCCCATGACGTCAGCAATAAGCATGAAATTACCCCACTACCCTCCACCTTTTTCTCTCCAAAAATGCTTTTTTCGACAAGTCAGAAGGGTCGACGCTCGGAAGGAAGCGCGAGCCAACAATTCCCCTTCTATTTTCACAGAAGGTCGATGCTCGAATAGAAACGCGAGCCAATTCCCCTTCTATTTTCACAGAAGGGTCGACGCTCGGAAGGAAGTGCAAGCCAACAATTCTCCTTCTATTTTCACAGAAGGGTCGATGCTCGGATGGAAGCGCGGCCAATTCCCCTTCTATTTTCACAGAAGGGTCGACGTTCGGAATGAAGCGCGAGCCAACAATTTCCCTTCTATTTTCACAGAAGGGTCAATGCTCGGATAGAAGCACGAGCCAATTCTCCTTCTATTTTCACAGAAGGGTCGAAGCTCGGATGGAAGCGCGAGCCAATAATTCCCCTTCTATTTTTACAGAAGGGTCGACGGTCGGATGGAAGCGCGAGCCAATTCCCCTTCTATTTTCACAGAAGGGTTGACGCTCGGATAGAAGAGCGAGCCAATGATTCCCCATCTATTTTTCACAGATGGGTTGACATTCGAAGGGGCTCGGCCCTCGGATAGCACCGCGAGCCCCAACTGCCTACCTTTTTCTGTGGGACTCGGCGTTCGAATAGCACCGCGAGCCCCAGCTGACCGCCTTTTTACTTCGGAGGGGCTCGGCGTTTGGATAGAACCGCAAGCCACAACTACCTCCCTTTTTTACTTCGGAGGGGCTTGGCGCTCGGATAGCGCCGCGAGCCCCAACTGCCTCCCTTCTTCGAAGGGGCTCGGAGCTCGGATAGCACCACGAGCCCCAAAACGTCCTCCTTGAGCAGAAGGGCTCGGAGCTCGGATAGCACCGCGAGCCCGATGAGCCCTCTTTTCGCGAGGGACTCGTCAGCCGACCCCTAGTTATCGACAAACCAAGCCCCAGAAGAAGACCTCGCCTCCCCTCGCTCTTCCAACTAGCAAGGGGACCGTCTACCGACCCTTGGAGCTCGTCTACTGAACCTTCGAGTTCGTCTGCCGACCCCCAAGCACTTTAAAAAACCAATCTCCTACAAAGCAGACCTCAGCATCCCCTCGCTCTTCCAACTAGCGAGGGGGCCATCTGCCGACCCTTGGGGCTCGTCCGCCGACCCATGCTCTCGTTTGCCAACCCTTGGGGCTCATCAGCTGACCCCTAATCCTCGACAAACCGAGCCCCAGAAGAAGACCTCGCCTCTCTTCGCTCTTCCAACTAGCAAGGGGACCGTCTACCAACCCTTGGAGCTCGTCTACCGAACCTTAGAGCTCGTCCGCCGATCTCCAAGCACTTTAAAAAACCAATCTCCTACAAGGTCGACCTCAGCGTCCCCTCGCTCTTCCAACTAGCGAGGGGGCCGTCTGCCGACCCTTGGGGCTCGTCCGCCGACCCTATGCTCTCGTTTGCCAACCCTTGGGGCTCATCTGCCGACCCCTAGTCCTCGACAAACCGAGCCCCAGAAGAAGACCTTGCCTCACCTCGCTCTTCCAACTAGCAAGGGGACCGTCTACCAACCCTTGGAGCTTGTCTACCGTACCTTAGAGCTCGTCCGCCAACCCCCAAGCACTTTAAAAAGCCCATCTCCTACAAAGTCGACCTTAGCGTCCCCTCGCTCTTCCAACTAGCTAGGGGACCGTCTGCCGACTCTTGGGGCTCGTCTGCCGACCCTATGGGCTCGTTTACCGACCCTTGGGGCTCGTCTGCCGACCCCTTGGGCTCGTTTTGCCGACCCCCAAGCCTCGGCAAGCATCGCTCTGGCTCTCCCTCTCCTCTACACGGCCTCCCGCGCAAACTCCTATGAGGGATCCATTCCTCCTACCCCCTGGCCTCTTCGGAAGATAGCGGATCCTACTTTCTCACCCCAACATTCCACCTGCTCTTCCTACGGAGGCGAAGAATCACTCCTACAGGGCTGGTTCACCCGACCCTACAGTAGTGTGGGACTTGTGATATGGGTTAGGAACGACGTGGCCCATCCTGGGCCACAGGATCCCCTCATGATGCGCGCACCTCCTGATCTGCCAGATCCTCCACGTCAGCGTCGGAAAACCGCCCAGACTACTGCCACATTAGCCCGGGGAACCACCCGGGCATCTGCCACGTCAGCCCTAAACCACTCGGGTTTCCACCGCTTCAGCCACACGGGCAACTGGGTCCAGACCCGGCCCCAAACGGGTCCATACCCGGTTGGCATCTTCTATAAATACTAGACCCCTACTCCTTCTCCAGGTAATCAATCTTTCTTCCACAAAACCCTAGTTACTACTACTCTCTCTCAGAGACTAACTAGATCGTCGAAGGGTCTGTCACCGGGACCAACCCCGGTGTTCCTAGACCATCTGCAGGTACACGAGGCCTCGGATCCGAACCTCCTGATCCGAGCCGAGCATCCAGCCTCGCCTCACTCCAGCCTATCACCGGTACCGTTCGGTCAGCCGAGGGTCGTCTGATTAGAAGCTTCCTCCTTTAAATGCAAATCGAGCAAGAACTCACACCTGGTGCATCCACACGTCTCCCAGAAACAAACCACATCACTTTATACAATTTTGATGGCCTTATAACATGAAGTTACCTGTCTTGTTCACCAACCACTTCTCGTCCCACTCTTCATGCCTCTTCCTTACATGTATCAAGATTCCAACTTGTCACTCCGTGTTAAATTGTTTATGAACACATGGACATGGATATCGTGTGTCGGGCTGGTGACTAGGAAGTGGCCTGTCCAATTAGTGTGCTACACTGGCACAGGACCCATTTTGAAGTGTCCATGTAACCTACCTTATTATGGCTTATTGTGAGAATTAGTGGTCATTCACTTTGAATATGTGGCTGTTAGTTATCTCTTAACTCAAGCATGCATGTATATATGTTTATTGTTCTTAAGTATATTATCCAGGGATAAGCGCGTAATGGCTGGCTATGGTTCCGACTAGTTTCTAGTTGGCACATTGATATGGGGCTCGGCTTGATTAAAACTTATAGTCAAGCATGACCTCAAAGTTTAAAATGTTTAACCTAAATTAGTTTGGGTCTTAAAAGCTGTACGCGCGCTCAATTCCTGATTTCATGGGTTGGCTAGGAAGAGTTCTAGTGAGAACCAAATCAATTTACAACCTTAATGTTCATTTCCTTTCTCTGATTCATGGGTTGGGTAAAGACTGGTTCAAGTGCATCTTCTCTTATTATGGGGATTAGAATGTTCAAATCCCATAATTTTTGGGAGGAATATATTTTTTTATTTTATTTATTTTTGTTATTTTATTGTTTGTTATGAAAATTCCATGGGAATCCTCAAATCCCATGGTTTTTGGGGGAATGGAAATCCTTCCCAACAAAGGATTTTGATTTTCTTGGGAATCTATCATTCCTTTCAAAATTATGCTTGCCACATACCAAACAAGATAATCTGAGAGGGAATGTGAGATTCCCTTGCACATTCCCACGTACCAAACACCCCCTAAACATAATTTAATGAAGGAAAATGCAGAAATCTTACTATAAGTCCAAACCGCTTGGATTGATAAGATGACGGGCTCAAGATTTCACAATTTTATGATAAAATCTCAGGCACCCTTATCTGCAAAACCACAATCTATGGGTTCATCGGCTTATGAGGCCAACGGTAAAAATCCCAATAATTTCAATTAACTTCCAAGACACAGCATAATAGAAGAAGAACTTAATCAATGTATATGTTAAATGTAAATGGAAAATAGTCAATTATACAATGTCGCATGAGTGAGTGGGGAACTAATTTACTAGAGTGTCAAACATATACTTACTACGCTAATATGCACAATTTAAATATGCTCTTCTACTGCACGCTTGTTTGAAACGATATGTCACTCATACAACATAGTTTACGAATGCAAGCTACTAACGTTTCTTCTTATTATAGGGTTCAGTCACTCACTATGCAATCTTATCCCCATGAAAAAATATTCAAGACATGGACATCCTGTGAGGTTTAACTTTTGTCCCGAAATACTGGAGATCTATCTCACTCGGCTAATCATTCTAGAGCTTATTTTAGCTATTGTCCCGGAATACTGGAGATTATTCTCACTTCACAGATCATCCTGGAGTTCTCATCTCACGAATATCCTGTAAGTTTTAGCTCACACCGCAGATCATTTTGGAACCTATTTTAGCTCTCATTACGGAATACTGGAGACCTATTTTCCTTTGCAGGTCATTTTGGGGCTTTCAACGCACGTTTACTCTTATTTCATCACTTTTTCTTTCTAGTGTATGTCTTTACAACATCTATCATACGAAAAACTATGTTGCCCATACAACATAATTTTCAGACAACCTAATCATTTGATAATGAGTAATGAGATTAATGGTACTAATCACCCAAGAATGTCTACATCAAGTTGTATACTAGATGTTACCGCTAAATTTGGTGTGGGGGCAAACAGATAGTATTTGTGGATTCTTGAAAAACTTGAATAGCAAACCTGAAACCTGTACCGCCGGAGTTTGACCGTTGACTCCCGCCGTTCACCTGCAAAAAGTGCGAGACACCGGGGTTGATCTCGGCGACGCACCCTCCGACGCTCAAGTCAGTAATCAGGAATGATTAAGAAAGAGCGTAAATTGGCAAAAGATTGATTATCTCTCAATGGAGATGGATGGGGGGGGGAGGTATTTATAGGCGCCGCTGGGATCAAATTAGGAATGTAATCTCCCTGTGGTTAGATAAGGAATGTAATCCCTAATTCCCAGTGAAGGGATAGATATGAATCAGGGCCGTTGATTAGGATTTAATCAGAAACCCTAATTTTGTCCCTTCTGGACCGGGTTAGCTGCGGGTTGAAACCCGCACCCAGCTGAGGTGGATCCATTTGCGGGTAAGTGGGTCTTCGGGGAAGATGACCAGTACCCCTTCAGACCCGTCGGTAGGTGAAATTACCGTTTTATCCCTGAGCTTCAAGATTCGTGTCCAATTTGGACGGTTCCGATTTAACCCCATTTTTAGCCATATCACGAGCCCTCCACTCCTAAAGACTCAGTTCAATCAGCCTTTGAGGGGTTGTATCGGAGTCTAAATGGAGGGTTTTGAATCTCGAAGGGGGTAGTAAGGTGATTTTTCAAGTTGTAAGCTGTTCTTAAGCTTCTCTGGATATCCGGCGGTTTTTATCTATTTTTTCGGATTATTTATTTAATTTTTCGATGTGTTAACCAGTCGTTCGGGGGTCTTAACAACACATTCTAGGCAATAATTGTTCGTTCGGGGGTTCAAAAATATTCCCCCGAACTTATAATTATCTTCTAGAATTTCTAGTTAATTTTCCCAAATTTTTAGTAATTTTTTCGCAATTTTTAAATAAATAAAACGATTAAAATAAATAAAAACTAATTTTTAATACCGATTTATGGCGTGGCGCAAATCTGGGCCCTTGATTAGCGCCGAGCGCGATTTTCTGGGCGATCAGACGATCTGCGCTCCTCGGCAGATAGTTTCTTCATATATGAGGGTCGGTTCCTCGTCTCTTCGGCTCGGCGGGTCGGCACATGCCTCGGAATCAGCCGAACTACGTGGCGTGATCCTGATCGTCCATCTCAGCGTGGATCCCCAAAAAACACTATCTTTTCGTTTAGTGGACGTGGCAAGATCTGAGCCGTCCATCATGACGAGCGCACTTTTTGACAAGATCCAACGGCTGAGGGGGGTCGGCGGTTCTTTTCTCCATATACGAGGGTCGGTTCCTCGTCCCCTCGGCTCGACAGGTCGATACATGCCTCGGAATCAGCCGAACTGCGTGGCGTGATCCTGAGCGTCCATCTCAGCGTGGATCCCCAAAAAACACTATCTTGTCGTTTAGTGGACATGGCCAGATCTGAGCCGTCCATCATGACGAGCGCACTTTTTGACAAGATCCAACGACTGAGGAGGGTCGGCGGATCTTTTCTCCATATACGAGGGTTGGTTCCTCGTCCCCTCGGTTCGGAGGCTCGGTGCCTTTGGCTGAGGTATGGAGTTAGACGTTTTAAAGAGTCTTGGCACCGGATCGTCGCCACCCTCCGTCCCAGTAGCTCGGCTGCTTAGCCAAGCTGTTCGGTAGCTCGGCTACGCAGACCGGTGGCAGGCAGCTCGGAAGGTACACGTGGTCAGATCTGGAGCATCCATCATTGCGTGAATCACGAGGGCTAGGTTTAGATCACGAGAAAACGTTATTTTGTCGTTTTGTGAGCGTGGCGCAATCTGAACCGTCCATCGTGTCTTGACACGAATTTTGGAAAGATCCGACGGTGATTTGTCCTCGAAAGGATTTTTCTCCATATATGAGGGTCGGTTCCTCGTCCCCTCGGTTCGGAGGATCGATGCCTTTGGCCGAGGTATGGAGTTAGACGTTTTGGAGAGTCTTGGCACCGGATCGTCGCCACCCTCCGTCACAGTAGCTCGGCTGCGTAGCCAAGCTGTTCGGTAGCTTGGCTAGGCAGACCGGTGGCAGGCAGCTCGGAAGGTACACGTGGTCAGATCTGGAGTGTCCATCATTGCGTGAATCACGAGGGCTGGGTTCAGATCACGAGAAAACGTTATTTTGTTGTTTTGTGAGCGTGGTGCAATCTGAACTGTCCATTGTGTCTTGACACGAATTTTGGAAAGATCCGACGGTGATTTGTCCTCAGAAGGATTTTTCTCCATATATGAGGGTCGGTTCCCCGTCCCCTCGGTTCAGAGGCTCGGTGCCTTTGGCCGAGGTATGGAGTTAGACGTTTTGGAGAGTCTTGGCACCGGATCGTCGCCACCCTCCGTCCCAGTAGCTCGGCTGCTTAGCCAAGCTGTTCGGTAGCTCGGCTAGGCAGACCGGTGGTAGGCAGCTCGGAAGGTACACGTGGTCAGATCTGGAGCGTCCGTCATTGCGTGAATCACGAGGGCTGGGTTCAAATCACGAGAAAACATTATTTTGTCGTTTTGTGAGCGTGGCGCAATCTGAACCGTCCATCGTGTCTTGACACGAATTTTGGAAAGATCCGACGGTGATTTGTCCTCGGAAGGATTTTTCTCCATATATGAGGGTCGGTTCCTCGTCCCCTCGGTTCGGAGGCTCGGTGCCTTCGGCCAAGGTATGGAGTTAGACATTTTGGAGAGTCTTGGCTCTGAAGCATCGCCTCCCTCTGACTCAGTAGCTCAGCTGCTTAGCCAAGCTGTTCGGTAGCTCAGCTAGGCAGACCGATGGCCGAGTAGTGGACTAGAGCGCTTCGTGGAGCCTTTGTTGTGATACTGAAACATCGCAACTCTCCGCTTTGGCGCTATGGCTTCTTAGTGGGCTTTTCAGATTCCCAAGGCAGCCCAAACGTCGCATTGGGGGTATAAGTTCTTACTTCCCCACCCCCCAAGCTCATTTCTCACTTTTCACTCCAAGTTTTCACTTTTACTCTCTGTGCTCTCCGCTAGCAGTGATTTTTGATCCAAGGCGGTGACGTTAGTTGTCGCGTGGGCCAGGCAATTTCTAGCAAGTTTTTTCCGACCGTGAACGTCACTTCAAGGTCAGTCAACTTGCCTTAGCATTTTTATAGAGATGTCAAGGGTGAACTCGGGGAGTGAGGCCTCGTCCTCGGGCGATAGTGGTGCCGAGGAGAGGAGGCAGACGGAGATCCGAAGGAAGGGGAAGCAAGTAGCCTAGCCGTCTGTGGCCGAGGTGGGGAAGGAGAAGAAGAGGAGGGTAGTGGCCCAGTCTCCTGTGGTCGAGGTGATTGTGGAGAATCCGAGGCAAGCCCCTGAGACGGGCCGATACCCTTGTGTACTGTCCGGGCACGCTGGGGTTAGGCAGTACGAGGGCGATCTCATGAAGAAGGCGATCATTGGCCAGTCGGAGGTCTACGAAGAGAACAACCCGGTTCTGACTACCGAGGCGGATGAAATTGGATCGGTGCTATCCGAGAGGGACCTCCATCAGATCAAAAAGGGGTTCGCCATCCCTTCGGAGTACAAGCTAATTCTCCCCGGCCCTGGGATGCGGGCGAACTCCAAGCTGTCGTCGTCAGATATGTGCATGTTCGACTACGACTCTCTGAACGCCGGAATGCGTTTTCCACTGTATCCCTTCATTCGCCAGGTCCTCAGATGGTACTGCCTTGCGCCGACTCAATTTATGCCGAACACATGGCGTCATGTGAATGCCTTCCTGCTCCAGTGCCGCAACGCCGAAGTCGAGACGGACCTGACGGTCTTCCGAAGCATGTATCGGATAAACCGGATGCACAAGACCGAGCATCAATACTACCTGGCGCCGAGGAAGGGTGTTCGGATTATAGAAAACCCGGACTCGATCAAAGGCTAGAAGGAAAAGTTCTTCATATTGAGGGAGGCATCGATACTGCAAATTCCGAGCCGGTGGAAGCCAGAGGTGCCCAAGTTTGTGAGGGCCGACCCAGAACTGACTGCGGCCGAGGAGGTGGCGAGGAAGATCGTAGCCCTCCTGATGTTGAGTTGGAGGGAGATGATCGAGGAGGTGCTGTACAACTCAGGCCTTAGCCCGATCGACCCGAGTACGCTCCTGACATCTCGTTTATTTTTTTCCAAGTCTTTAGCTCGTCTCACTAACTCTTAATTTGTTCGTCGTTTGGTTCATAAGCGCCGAAGATGGACTTTACGGCCATGATGAATGAGAGGGGTAAGGTGGCCGATGGAAGGAATAGGAAGAGGCCGAGCACCACCGCTGCGTCAGGCCGGCCCACCAAGGTCGCTTCGACCACCACTCCGCCTCCCCCGGTCGCCGAGGCGCCCTCGTCGGCGGTGGTTGTTGCCGAAGGGCCCTCGGCTAATGTCGCCTCTACCCCGGTCGGTGAGGCCTTCAACGTCACGGCGGTGTTGTCGCTTGAGGCTCTGCCGTTGACTGCTCCGGCCGAGGTGATCTTGACCGAGCAACACAAGCAGCTGTTCGTTCCGAACTGGCGAGTCAAGAATCATGATGGATTCCTCGGTAACTCGCAGATGTCGATGCAGGCCGTCAAACACTTGGCGACCCCGAAGGATCGAGCCGCGCTGCAGGCGGGGACGGTCGGCGGCGACACTTATGAGGTCGCCCGGTCGCTCGTATCGGTAAGTCTCGTACCTTTTTTATAGAATTTCTTTGTCTGCCATTCGGCTCCTACCCTGTTCTCACCGTCATCTTGTTTTGGCAGGCCACTTGTCACTTCAACCATCTCCTCGAAGCGTTCGCCGAACAGGAGAAGGAGTTGAAGGCTGCCAGTGATAAGGACAGGGCGGACAAGGTGAAGGCGGTTCGGCAGCTCGAAGCAGAGTAGAGGCGAGCCGAGGGCATGGAGGTCCAGGTGGCTGATCTTATGGCCGACCTGGAGCGAGTCAAGGGGCGGCTCACTGAGGAGGCCGCCAAAGCCGCCAAGGCTGCCGAGGAGCTGGCGACGTCAGCGAAGGCTCTGGCCGAGGTGAAGGCAGAGAAAGAGGCCTTGGCAACGAAGATCAAGGCCGAGGTCGAGGCCTAGGCGAAGAAGCACATGGCCTCGAACATGGAGAAGTCCTACCAGAGGGCGCTCGACCATGTTCAGGACCGCGTCCCTGGCTTCGAACGGGTCGGCTACAGACTGTGGCCCGGATCCCCATCGGACGGCAAGGAGGAAGGAGGCAAAGGTGACGAGGTGGAGAGCGACGACGAGGAGGAGGTTGTCGCCGACGCTTTGGAGACAAACCCCCAGGGGGGGTGAGAAACGAGGGGCCATCTGGCGAAGCGCCTGTGGTCGAACCGGCGACGCAGGTGGACCCCTGACTTCTCGTCTTTTTGTATTCTTTGTTTTTTTTTCTTTTTTTCTTTTTTTCAAAAATGTAACGCCTCCTTGCGGACTGGCCACCGCTCCTTTTTATGAATGAAAATTTTACCTCGAATTTGTCTAAGTGTTTGGGTCGGTGTATAGTTTTCCAATTGCGATGTTCTTGTATTTCAAATCCTCGAGTACGCCCCAAATACCGCAGCAGCTCGGCGTCGCGCCGAGCTGTTTAAGCAATCTCGCGAGGCTCGCCTTGTGGGTGAAATCGAGCTCACCAGGAGGTTGATGTTCAACGTGGAAAAGAAGAACAGCGAGCTTCTGTCCGAGATGCACCATCTCTGGATAGTCGAGGAGGAGCTATCGGCGAAAGAGGCCGAGCTAGCTTCGGTGCTGGCCGAGCGAGATGAGCTCGAGAAGAAGGTCGAACAGCTGCAGAGGGTCACGGTTGATAAGAGCATCGAGGTGACTAACTTACGTCGTATTATATCTGACAGCACTGAGTACCCCGGTTCGGCAAAGCTCCCTCAGTTCAAGATAATGGTCAAGGACGAAACTCTGAAGGATAGGATCGTCGAGCTCGAGGAGGAGGTGGCTCGACTGAAGCCTCAGCCTGTGAGGGCTAATGTCCGTAGTACTTGTACTCTCGACGAGAGAGAATGGGGGATTACCTTTTACGAGCTAGCGACTCGTGGCCAAGTTATTGGTTGGACAGCGGCCGATGCACAAAGCGGAGTAGCTGTTAGCTCGAGCGGGGCCTCGGTCAAAGCCACCGTTAGGGTTAGGGCGAGGCGGCGTCCCAGTTCGTCGGCCGAGAGACAAGCTCGGAGGTGAAGAGATGGAAGCCGTGATTGTCTCTGAATCGGAACGTCCCTGTTCCGAGGAGGCACTGAATGAGTGGCGTCGCCTTTTACTTCTTGCGTCGTCCCTGTTGCTATAATAACATGCCTTGTAATTTTATTTAGTTGCTTTCCCGCTGTAACTGTCTGCCTTGTAAATGTACCAAGTGTCTTAATAAAATCGAAGTTGTTTTGTTCATCATTGTGCAGTGCTCGCCTTTTTTCTTGACGCCGAACCATAAGGACCCATAGTTGTCTTCTTTGTAGGTTTTAGCCGCAGAACTTTAGTTTTTCGCTCGGAGTATACCGAGGTGACTGTGCTCTTCCGAGGTGCGATAGCTCGGACATCAGATTCCGCCCACATGGCAACATCTAGACGGTCGATCATGATCATGGTACGTATCACGAGGTGGGAGGCACGAGTTCCAAGAAAACACTATCTTGTCGTTTTGTGGACACGTGGCACGATCAGATCCGTTCATCACGTTCTAGCACACATTTTGAGATGATCCAACGGCGAAATCGGTTCGGCAGAATTTTTCTCCATATACGAGGGTCGGTTCCTCGTCCGCTCTGCTCGAGGTTTTGAGTGAGCGTGGTTGAGCCGAACGATGGATTCCGAACCACCGTTAGAGTTGCTCGACGGTTGTGGGAGCAGTTCCGAACGGCGACCTACTTCTAGCTCGCCGAGGAGCGAACTTGCGAAGTAGGGTCGAGCCGAGTGTTGGACTCCGAACCATCGGTTGAGTTGTTCAACGGTTGTGGGAGCAGTTCCGAGCGGCGACCCACTTCTAGCTCGCCAAGGAGCGAACTTGCGAAGTAGGGTCGAGCCGAGTGTTGGACTCCGAACCATCGGTGGGGTTGTTCAACGGTTGTGGGAGCAGTTCCGAACGGCGACCTACTTCTATCTCGCTTACGAGCGAGCTTGCGAAGTAGGGTCGAGCCGAGTGTTGGACTCCGAACCATCAGTAGAGTGGTTCAATGGTTGTGGGAGCAGTTCCGAACGGCGACCTACTTCTAGCTCGCTTACGAGCGAACTTGCGAAGTAGGGTCGAGCCGAGTGTTGGACTCCGAACCATCGGTAGAGGGAAGAGTATAGGCAGGGAGATATAAGCAATTTTTACAAGTAAAATATGAAAAAACTTTCTTTATTGATGACTAATGGTCGGCTGCTTCTAAAGTTGCGAGCCGTTATTACAAGAGAAAAATAAAAGAAAATCATTACAAGTAATAGTAGAGGAACGGTTCGACATCTCGAGGTACTTAGAGAGGCGTTGGAGCTCTCTCTTGGTACTTTAAGAGATGGTCGGCATTCCAAATCCTGGGGATCTCCCTGCCTTCGAGATCTTCTAGTCTGTATGTGCCGGGCCGAACTTCTTTGACGATCTTGTAAGGTCCCTCCCAATTTGGAGCGAGTTTACTCTTCTGACCGGGGAAAGAGATGGCTAACTTCCTGAGGACCAGGTCCCCTTCTTTGAGGTCCGTAGAGCGGACTCTCTTGTTGTATGCCAACTCGATCCTTCTTCGGTAGCTTTGTTGACGAATAGCGGCTCTCTCTCGGATCTCATCTATCAGGTCTAGACTTGCTCGAAGCTCTCTGGCGTTTTGCTCTTCTTCATAAGCTATTAGACGAGGAGAGGGTATTCCGACTTCTAGGTGGATGATGGCCTCGGACCCATAGGTGAGATTAAATGGGCTCTCTCCTGTGGGGGTCCGTTTTGTGGTGCGGTAGTTCCACAGCACGTTGGGAAGCTGATCGACCCATAAGCCTTTGGAACATTTATCCAACCTCCTCTTAATTCCGGAGAGGATCTGTCGGTTAGCATTTTCGGCTTGGCCATTCGACTGGGGATGAGAAATAGAGGAGAACCGGTGTTGGATGGCGAGGTCTTCGCATAGAGCTCGAAAGAGAGCCCCGGTGAACTGGGTTCCGTTATCTGTTATCAAGACCCAAGGAACGCCGAACCGGTAGATCATGCTCTTCCAAAAGAACTGAACGACCTTATTCTCGGTGATCGTGGCCAAGGGCTCGGCCTCTATTCATTTTGAAAAATAGTCGATCGCCACGACTAGGAATTTGAACTGGCCGGAAGCTGGCGGGAACGGCCCTAGTAAATTCATCCCCCACATTGCAAAGGGGATTGGACTTGATAGGGAAGTGAGCAGAGCTTGTGGGAGGCATCGGATGTCGGAGTGCTTCGGACAGGAGGTGCACTGCCGAACGTGCCATTCGGCATCTCGTAGGAGAGTGGGCCAGAAATATCCGTAATTTAACACTTTGAGGGCTAGCGCTCTGGAACCCGAATGTGCCCCGCCGATGCCCTCATGAAGTTCTTGCAGGGCGTAGTCAGCTTGTCCGGGGGAGAGGCATCTCAGATACAACCTGCCGTCTACCTGTGTGAAAGAGCGTTTATATAAGATGCCTTCGATTAGCATGTAATGCTCGGCTTGGGTCCTCACTCTTCGAGCTTCCTTGGGATCCTCGGGGAGGAGTCCGTCGCTTAAGAATTTGATGAGGGGTTTCATCCAGTTATCTTCAAGCAGGATGGGCAGCGACTCTATGGAGTCGGGAGTTTCATCCTCAATACTTGGCCTCAGAAGAACCTCTATCAAGACGGTCTGCTCGAGACCTTGAAGGGAGGAAGAGGCTAGTTTGGAGAGGGCGTCGGCCTGAGCATTTTCTTCTTGGGGTATTCTTTGGATGAGGGCTTCTTCAAACAGTGCCATGAGGCTCCTGACCTTGGCTAAGTATTTGACCATCCTGTCATCACGTGCTTCATACTCGCCGAGAACCTGATTTACGACTAGCTGAGAGTCGCTGAAGATCCGGAGGCACTGCGCCCCTGCATTTCGAGCCATTCCAAGACCGGCTATTAGTGCCTCGTATTCTGCTTCATTGTTCGAGGCCTTGAAGTTAATATGGAGGGAGTATTGGAGGATGAAGTCATCTAGGCCCGCCAGAATGACCCCTGCTCCGCTACCCTCGTTGCAGGAGGATCCGTCCACATAAACCGACCAGGTTGGTGGCCCCTTCATGGCTTGACTGGACTCGGGGATGGTACTTTCAGCTATGAATTCTGCCAGGGCCTGAGCCTTGATCGCGGTCCGAGGCTGATAGGTTATATCATGTTGGCTCAGCTCGATCGACCACTTCATAAGGTGACCCGAAGTCTCTGGCTTGTAAAGGACCTGCTTCTGCAGTTGGTCGGTAAGGACGACCACCGAGTGGGACTGAAAATACGGGCGGAGCTTCCTCGCGGCCATCACCAGGGCATAAGCCATCTTTTCTATTCTCGGTTAGCGGAGCTCGGCATCCCGAAGTACCTTGCTCACATAGTAGATGGGCTTCTGAGCCCGGTCTTCTTCTCTTACTAAAACGGCGCTGAGGGTCTGCTCGGAGGCTGCCAGGTAGAGGTAGAGGGGTTCTCCAGGAATTGGTTTGCTGAGGAGAGGGGGATTGACGAGGTAAGTTTTGAGCTGGTCGAAGGACTCCTGTTGCTGTTGACCCCATTCAAAACCTTTAGCCCCCCTGAGGGCCTTGAAAAAGGGGAGGCATTTCTCCCCGGACTTCGAGAGAAAACGCCCTATGGCGGCTAGGCGGCCTGTTAGTCTCTGAACTTCCTTAACATTCTTGGGATGGGCCATGTCTAATATGGCCTTGATTTTCTCTGGGTTTGCTTCAATTCCTCGTTGGCTGACCATGAAGCCGAGGAACTTTCCTGACGAGACGCCGAATGCACACTTGTTCGGATTGAGTCTCATACTGTGCTTTCTCAAAACATCGAATGCCTCTTGGAGGTCGGTTACATGATCGGGACCTCGGATGCTTTTTACAAGCATGTCGTCAACATATACTTCCATATTACGGCCGATCTGAGCTTGAAAAACCTTGTTGACGAGGCGTTGGTATGTGGTACCTGCATTCTTCAGACCGAACGGCATGAATCTGTAGCAATAGAGGCCTTGGTCGGTCACAAATGAGGTCTTCGGGATATCCGGAGGGAACATCCGGATCTGATTGTAGCCTGAGAAGGCGTCCATGAAGCTGAGGAGCTCATGTCCCGAGGTGGCATCAATCAGAGTGTCAATGCTCAGAAGAGGGAAGGGATCCTTGGGGCCAGCCTTGTTGAGGTCGATAAAATCAATACAAATCCTCCAGGTCCTATTGGACTTCTTCACCATTACTACATTTGTCAACCACTCAGGATAGTTCACCTCTTGTATGAATCGGGCCTTCAAGAGCTTGTCCACCTCCTCTTTTATAGCTAACTGGCGCTCGGGGGCAAACTTGCGTCTCTTCTGTTGAACCGGTTTGGACCCCGGGGTAACACTGAGGTGGTGGACTAAGAGCTCTTCGGAAATTCCGGGCATGTCTGCAGCTGACCAAGCGAAGAGGTCTCGGTTCCTTCGGATGCACTGTACAATGTCCGAGCATAAGGCGGACGGGAGGGTCTTGCTAACAAAGAACTTGTGAGTTGGATCCTGCTCAGAGAAGAGCACTTCCTCCAAGTCATCCCCCGGCTCGGACGTCGGTCGGGTGGCATCTTGGGGGATTTCCAGAGTTTCTAGGGAGAGGACTGGCCCGAGGGTGGAGGTCATGTAGCGCTTACAGGCCATTTTCTGATTGCCCCTCACTTCCCCTACTCCGGCCTCGGTGGGGAATTTCATCTTAAGATGGTACGCCGAAGGAACGGCTTCTAGAGCTGCTAGGCCGGATCGGCCTAGGATGACATTGTAAGCTGCAGGAACATCCACAACCATAAAATCCATTGCCTCCGTTTGGGTAGTAGGAGTTTTGCCAGCAGTTACGTCGAGGGTAATCACCCCTTCAATAGTCACTGGCACTCTCGTGAACCCATGGAGCGTGTAGCCGGCGGGCTTGAGTCTGTCTCGGGAGAGCTTTAGGCCTTTAAAAGCGGCAAGGAAGAGGATGTTAACGGAGCTACCGTTGTCTACTAGGATCCTCTCCACTTTGAAGTTCGCCATGTGGAGGCTGATGACGAGTGCATCACAATGAGGGGTGCAGACACCGTCAAGATCTTCTCTGAGAATGTGACGGGCACTCCGAGGCCTTTGGGAGGAGGGGTGGTGCGAACCGAATTGACTTCTCTTATAAATGCCTTTCGAGAGGAGTTTGAGGAGCCCCCATTGGGCCCCCATGGATGAGGTGGAGGACACGCTCCTCTTCAAAGTCAGGCGTTTCATCGCGCTCCGGACGCAATTAGCCCCCGAGGTGGGGGAGGGAGTTCGGCTCGGTCCTTTCTGACGAACCATGTCAGCTGCCCCCTCTGGATGAGGGCATTTATCTCATTCTTCAAGGCCCGACAATCATTGGTGTCGTGCCCGTGGTCCCGGTGATAGCGGCACCACTTCTCTTTATCCCTTTTCTTGGCAGGGGTGTTCATCCATGGAGCAGGAGGAATGATCCCTTCCTTCTCAACTTCCATCAGAATGGTAAAGACGTTAGTGGTGAGGGGAGTAAACTTCTCGAATCTGGGGGGAGGTCGGCGCTGGCCCGCATTATCCTTCTGGAGCTTCTTGGCTCCTTCCTCTTCTGTTTCCTTTCTCTTAAACCCGGAGGAGGACCCCTCCAAGTTGGGGCGGTGCTCGACTTCTTCGGCCCGAATGTACTTTTCGCTTCGGAGGAGGAGGTCAGAGAAGTTCTGTGGGGGCTTCTTGGCGAGGGAGGAGCGGAGGTTGGGATTGAGGACATTGGACTGAAATGCTGCTGCAGCGACCGACTGGTCGAGGGATGCTATGGACCTGGCTTCAGCCGTGAACCTCTTCACATAGTCTCTCAACTTCTCACCCTTCTTCTGGTGGAGGTACAGTAGCGAGATGCTGGTCTTCTCAGTTCTACGGCTACTTACAAAATGGGTGACGAAGAGGGTCTCGAATTGCTTGAAGGAGAATATGGAGGATGGGGCAAGGCGAGAGTACCATTCTCGAGCTGGGCCCTTAAGGGTTGCAGGGAAGATCTTGCAAAGGAGAGCATTGGAAGCTTGATGGATGAGCATTAGGGTCTTGAAGCTCTCGATGTGATCGACGGGGTCAGTCTCCCCGGAGCAGGTCTCAAATTGAGGAGGCTTGAAGCCGACTGGTACAGGTGCATCCATTATAGTTCGGGAAAAAGGAGGTCTGCTAGGATGAAGGGTCCTTCCTCTAAGCTCTTCTTCTCGGTCGAGTTGACCTAAGTGCCTCTCCATCTCATGGAGACAGCGGTACACAGCGTCGTCCCTTCGACGGCAATCAGCCGAGCCTCTAGACTCGTCTTCGTATGAGGGAGAGCGGGGGCTACGACGATGGTAGCTCCTGGAGCGGCGAGGACTTTGCTCATGCCGAGAGTTACTGGGAGCTAGAGGAGGAGATGCGGGACCGTCGGCGCGGACTTCGGACCGGAGGAGGAGAAGGGATCTTGGGTGCATTGGTGCTGGGACGGAGATTGAGAGCTTGTAGGACGGTCGCTTGGAACTGCTGGAACTCGGCACAGGTGATGGGTGCCTCATCGTTCCTAGGCTGTTGCCGACCTGCGGGGGAGTGTGGCCTTATTCTGTAATGCTCGGGGGACTCTCTCCGCTCCCTTCGGGTAGGGGATCTTCTGTATTCTCTGCGGTGAGGAGATCGCTCATCCGGACAGTGTTGGCGGAAGGTTCCCTCTCGGACCCGATTTTCATCCAGATGGCGACGAAGATCCTCATCCTTCTGCCGATTGAGGACGGTGTTGTGGAGACCGGAAGCTCGGGGATGATGGGAGGCCATAGAGTCCGAAGAGGCATTGTGGATGGAGACGTGGTCCGGATGGAGGGGCTGTTTCTGCAGGTTAGGGCCCCTAGGAGGTTGCTGATTTTGCGGAGGAGGCAGGTCCTGTTGGAGTGGGTCTTCCGCTAGAGGAGGAAGTTGCCCTTGCTGCGGAGCCAGTTGGATGGGAATGTCTTGTGGCTGATCGGGGTCTGGTCCTCGGTTGGACCCTCTTGATCTAACTTTCCTAGGAGGCATGGCTGGAGGAGATCTGTCCAACGGGAAGAGGGGAGGTTGCTCTTCGTTAGTTTCCCACAGATGGCGCCAATCTGTTACCGCTAAATCTGATGTGGGGGCAAACAGATAGTATTTGTGGATTCTTGGAAAACTTGAATAGCAAACCTGAAACCTGTACCGCCGGAGTTTGACCGTTGACTCCCGCCGTTCACCTGCAAAAAGTGCGAGACACCGGGATTGATCCCGGCGACGCACCCTCCGACGCTCAAGTCAGTAATCAGGCATGATTAAGAAAGAGCGTAAATTGGCAAAAGATTGATTACCTCTCAATGGAGATGGATGGGGGGGTATTTATAGGCGCCGCTGGGATCAGATTAGGAATGTAATCCCCCTGTGGTTAGATAAGGAATGTAATCCCTAATCCCCAGTGAAGGGATAGATATGAATCAGGGCCGTTGATTAGGATTTAATCAGAAACCCTAATTCTGTCCCTTCTGGACCGGGTTTGCTGCGGGTTGAAACCCGCACCCAGTTGAGGTGGATCCCTTTGCGGGTAAGTGGGTCTTCGGGGAAGATGACCAGTACCCGCTTCAGACCCGTCGGTAGATGAAATTACCGTTTCACCCCTGAGCTTCAAGATTCGTGCCCAATTTGGACGGTTCCGATTTAACCCCATTTTTAGCCATATCACTAGACTACACTAATTTCCATAATATCCATTCTATATGTATTTATGTATTTATGAATCCCGCAAAATCTTACAGAACTCGGTCTCACAACCTATTGAGCTCATACTAATATTCGTTTTGGCTCTATCACTAACTCAACTTATTCTCAAAAGTTGACTAGTACTCCAAATGAGTAATACGTGTATGTTACACCCCCTATGATATTGGACTTTACTGGCCTACCTCTAGCCCACACATTGTTATTTACTGGGTGTATCCTCAATCACGAACCTAAGAAAGTCGATCTTCCGTAACTACAGACCTTACCGGCCTACCCCTTGCCCACACATGGATTTATCAGGTGTATCCTCGATCCCGAACATTTCTAGGAACTGCAGCTCTTTACCGGTCATGTCCGTCATTGTTTCAGTCATATATTCTTCTAATGCAAAATCTTAATTTAACTAATAAAAAATCTTAGTGTAAATGATGCAAAATATAATATAGACTTAATGATCCATATTTCGGACTTATATTTCACACAAACTGGAACTTTGGTCTTATCGACCATATTTCACTCCTCCCTCAGAGTTCTCTAACTCTTGTCGGACTCGGGCATCGCCTAAGTCATAATCATTTTCTTGGATTTGATCAAGTCATTCTCTAGGATTCATGGATCTTGCTAGCCTACCCCGAGCTCACACATGTAAATTTACCAGGCATATCCTCGGTTCCATATATAGAATCCACCATTTGAACATTCAACTCTGTCTTTTGACAGCAGCATAGTAGTTTTGCGAAAATCATATAAATTCCAGTACTTATCAGCAAAATTGGATTTCTTAGTTTCGTATGAAACCTAAATGAGTTTACTACAACATTGTAGTTAAGAACATATAAATTTAACCACAATTGTTTTTTCTAAATTCATATGCAAAACAGTAGGTTCAGATTCCAGAAAATTGCAGCTCTTGCAACTTATTAAAAATTAAAATCACAAAAATACAACACTTCATGGAAATTTGATTTCTTAGACTCGAAAGAAAGATTAACGAATCAACTTCAATTTTCTAATTTTGAGTTTCCTCAAAATACTGCATATAAGAGGTTTAAATGATCTGAAATTAGGTGTACAAATTTTGAGAACCAAGGCAAAATTGTCAACCAATCCTAAGTTTGGATTTGTTTATACTAAAAAAATATTCAAACCTCATGAAAATTTGTGGACATATTATAGATATATACTAGATTCACATATAAAAAGTTCAACTTCAAATTCCAAATATTTGGAGAGAAATAATTTTTAGAAGTAAACATGATATTCAAGACAGAATTATAGAATAGGTCATGTTTCAGTTCTTAACCAGGAATGAGTTTGGATATATTTAATATACCAAATGACATCCAAAAACCACGAAATTTTGAAGATATGTTATAGACATATACGGGATACACATAAAAGTTCCAGCTTTAGATTTAATATAGTTAAAGAGAAATAATTTTCGAAAGTAAGTCTAAAATTTAGGACATAAACTGTAAAACGTTTACAAGTTAATCTTACCATAATTTCACATAGTTAATTAACAATAATCCACACATTATTCAATCAATTTAAGCATGAGTAATCATCTAATACAACATATATAGCTTATCTAATATGCACTCCCAACAATAAAATTGAAATTAGAGCTGTGAAGTTGTTACCCACCTATAATTTCTGAAATCGATTGTTTCTAAAGTCCACGTAGCGTAACCTTACGAAAACTTAAACTCCAAAGATATTCAGTTTAGGTGGAAGAGAAAAGAGGAATGGGGGAGAATAAGGTGAGGCATTCTTGGCTTTTCTATACAAACATTCACAAGCTATCCTTTTATTCTTCATTTAACCACCTACTCCTACATCATTTAATCACCTCCTCTAAACCATTCCTATGTCACTAACCAGCAGGAATCATGTATGAATGTATGATAAAAAATTAGATAATTTCATTAAGGTCCTTTTTCATAATATTCATTTCATATAAGTCTCTTAACACAATTGCTCTTATATCCTTATTTACAAAACTGAATATTGAATATGCATATGGGCCATTCTCAAATATTTATATTCTACAAACTAACATCTAAAAAAATATATTAAAGGTATTACATAAGATATTATACGTAGTTGTACAAAATACCTGTGTATAATAGATGTGGGAGCAAAATTATCATAATTCAATTTTGCGGGTTATTACAGATATATCATGTGTTTTTCCTTATATGAAAGACTAGCTTTAAACCATGTATATACTATGAGAAAAAGGAAGGAAATGTGGCATATGAGGAAATTATGTCACCCTTAAAAATTCTATCTCCTCCTCCCAAATGCACGATCCACACCGTTCAAGTGTCCAACATGTCATTAAATATAAGAAGATGAAATGTCAATAAAGTTTAATATGTTTTGCACATGATTAAGGGGTGGCAAATGTTGTGTTGCTGAAAAACTATTCATTTTGCAACCTCATGATGAATGCACAACACAAGTTCAAATTTAGTGATTTTATATTAACCTATCTTCTGTGGTATGTAGATCAACTTAGATGGTATGGATCATGAATTTTGAATGTAGAGACTAGATTTTTATTGCGCCATATGAGGAAATTTTCTCCTATTCCATAGGACTCGTATCCTCATATACTATTATCTACACTATAAAATATACAGATGTATCCCATTTCCTGTAAAGCTGGTATTTGCTAGGTATTTTTTCCATGCTGCTTTGCTCAAAGGTAAATTGAGGCAAAAACACAATGGTTGTTAATTACATCTTTCACAGTCATCATGGAGATCCCATAACCTGTTATTAATATTCAGCTTTTTAAATTAGCATTTCCTAATTTTATTTTAGAAATGATGATGGTAAAAATCACAGCAGATCAGAGCCATACGATTTCTGCACAGCATCTACATGCAGATTAGCCATCACAAACCTCTTTTACAGGTCTGAGCCCACTCCAAGACATGAGCTTCTCCCAAGCCCATAAAAAGTGACAGACTAGGCCCACTAGGAGAGACACCCAGTCCATGCAGGCTAGGAGTCAAATCTCTTATCCCCTAACAAGGATATCTTATCCCTTGAGGGGAGAGACATGAAATAGATAAGGTAGTTAAATCGATCCAACGGACACAAATCAATCTCTTGAAATATCTCTCAGGCCTATAAGTACCCATTCCCCTCTTCAGTCAGAAGGTAATCAACAATTTTCCAGTTTTCACTCTCTTTCTCTCTCTCTTTCTAGTTTTGACTTGAGTGTCGGAGGGTCTGTCGCTAGGGCCACTCCCAGGTGTTTCAGGCTTTTTGTAGGTCCATCGGCCGCAACAACAACTATCGGATTTAGATCATGGTGGTCAATCAACGTCCAGATTCATTCCCAGAGGCAATAACCATCTTTAACGGCCAGGGTCACAGGTTTGACTTTTAGTAGTTTCCTTCAATTATTAACTAACTATCTGTTTGCTCCCACACCGAAATAAGAATCAACAGATTGGTTTCGTCTGTGGGAAATACTACACAAGTCAGGCTTGTCTCCATGCCACCAAGACTAGGAGGTAAAGGGGCGGCCTCCATCCATCGCACTACCTTTCTTCGTCAACCAACTCTTCCTATGGAAGATCATATTCCTCTTCAACAGTCACCCCGGCAACCTAATCACGCTCCTTCCAACGGAGAGGCACCGAGGGCTCCCAACATGAACAACATCCTCAGTACGAACGCATCTTAGTCCATAATGCTTCAACTGATTCGATGGCCTCACGAAGACCACCGGGTCTAGAGATCTCTGCCAAATCATCAGTAACAGGCAACAAGAAACCGACTTGCGAGTTAGGTTGGACAAGAGTCACGCCCGATCTGAGGCCTCCCATTCGTGACATCAAGCAAATCAAAGAACACATCTTTCTAAACAAAGATCAAGGCAATCCTCCTCTCACAGGGGGTGTCCAACAATGAGAAGCCCAACTCATGAGAATCGAAGGCTTCCTTTGCAGAATAGGGGGACAAATGCCTCAGTCACTAAGGCCGAACTGGATAAGTTCAAACTTGACATCCTCTATGCTCTCCAAGGGAGTCATGATCTGGGCCTGCCCCCTAACAAAGGATCTGCCGACTCAACTGGATCTCAAAAGTAGGAAGACCAAGTACTTCGCCATTTCCAAGAAGTAGAAGATCATCTAGAATAGATGAAGAACGAGAGAAACCACTCCAGCAGGGCCTACCGCCCTAGTCGACCTCCTTTCAGCAGAGCCATCCTCGATGCACCCATCCCAAGGGACTTCAAAGCTCCTCAACTCGAATCCTACAATGGAAAATCAGACCTTACTGACCATATCGAGAGATTCAAAACACTCATGATTGTCTATAATGCCACTGATGCGCTCATATGTCGAACATTTCCCTCAACACTGAAAAGATCAGCAAGGGAATGGTATTCACGTCTGACTCCTGAATCAATATTCTCCTTCGATCAGCTCGAGGAGCTCTTCATTACGCACTTCGTTACTAGCCACAAGGTTGAAAAAACAAGTGTCTCCCTATTGGAACTGAAACAAAGTGATGGAGAACTGCTGAAAGACTTTGTCAGACGCTTTACAACTGAAGCAAGGTCAATTTCCTCTTTAACACTTCAGTAGCGGCTGCAGCTTTCCGCCACAACGTCACTAATAAAGACTTGAAAGCCTCCCTCGCCAAAAAGCCACCCAAAAGTTTCACTGAGCTCCTGGAAAAGAATGATAAGTATATTATGGTCGAGGAAGCTCTCTATCCTCAAGGCAAGAATGATTCATCTTCCGAGAACAAACAAAAGAATACAAGCGAGGAAGAACCCAGAAAGTTTTAGAAAAATGGTACAAGTTCACGCTGTCCAACTCTAGCGCCATGCTTCGACAAGTTCACTCCTCTCAACGCAAGTGTATCAGTCATCCTCATAGAAGTAGAAAAGGACGGAACCGCCCTCCCCCCACGATGTCAACATCTAGCAGGAGAAGAGACAAAAATAAGTGGTGCCCATTTCACTGAGATCATGGACACACTACTGACAATTTTCGAGCTCTTAAAGAAGAGCTGGAAGCTCTGATTTGCAGGGGCTACCTATCCAACTTCGTTCAAGAAGGCAACAACACCGAAAACCCTCCGCCCCCGGGGGCTAATAAGCAACAAGAGAGGCTATACGAGCCGTAAGACACTCAACACATGGACATCCTCCACTCCATTCATGGAGGCCCAATGGGGGGAGATTCCAACTCCTCCCACAAAGCTTTTGTCAAGGAAGTCAACTTCATAGATAACATTCTATCTACCAAAAACACTAGGGTCCCGATATCTTTCTCTGATAAAGACTTAGAAGGCGTCCGAACACCTCATTGTGATGCATTGGTCATAAATATTTGCATGGTCAATCATGAGGTACGCCGCATCCTGGTTGATAATGGCAGCTCAGTAAACATTCTCTTCATGGCCATATTCAAGGCTGTTAAGCTCTCGAGAGACCGACTCTAGCTAGCCAGTTATACACTCCACGAATTCTCCGGTGTCCCCGTTCAAGTGAAAGGAGTCGTCACACTTTGATGTGACAGCAGGGAAAACCCCCACTATTCGAACGGAAGCACTGGACTTTATGGTAGTCAAAGTCAAAGCTGCGTACAATGCTATATTGGGTCGTCTCGGCCTAGCGGCCTTCCATGCAGTTGCCTCTGCATTTCAGATGAAAATGAAGTTCCCAAAAATAGCTGGCATAGGCCAAGCTGTGGGAAACCAATAGGCAGGACGAGCATGCTACACCGCTCTAATGGGCGGTTCTGCCCCTCAACGCCATAGAGCTACCGCTAGAAAGCTGTCACGATAATTTCAAGACTATAAACGAGCTTGAAGCCATTGCCATAAACAAATCTACCAAGAACTTCCAAGCTTGCTACATCATTTCTCACCAGGGTCACAATAGTTCTCATCATGTCATAGTAATAAACCTGAATCCCTCACCCAAAGCCACTCCCCTTATTCAATGGAGACGGATAGTCATGCCTAAGCACATTGGTGCATCAGAAGATTTCACTTTTTTTATACATAACAATGGGGGGGCTCCCTCCAAAACAGGAAAAACCAGACAAGGTCTACAAAGTTGTTCACCTAACATCTCATCAACTTCAAGACCCGGGGGGCAAGGAGATATCAGCAGAACTTGGAAAGTAGAACACCTTGTGAAGGTGAACGAAGGTGTATCAAATTCTCTCCATTTGTAATAATGGCAAGCCACTAGAGCAGACGCTTAGTTCTATTTTCTAGCAAATTTTTTCAATTTGTAAAACGGCCAGCCACTAAAGCAGCCTCTTAGTTTTATTTTCCAATAAAATGTAGCATGAATTTTTGCAAAGTTCTTGTACAAGTCTACGGATGCATACAATGAGTTGAGTGCCAAACTTGTACACAAAAACGGCACCAAAAACTCGTTAAAAACTTCTTACAAGACGGGTTCGGAGTCTATACCCATGGTTCGAAGTTAATCCAGCAATGTGCAATGAAGCAAGTTCAGAGTGCATTTCGTCATTCGATCTGTTCCTGCAACCTGTTAATTCATCAAAGCAAACAACGAGCTAAACACCTTACTTATACTTAGAGCGTCGCTAAACACTCGTTGTAAGCTTTCCACAAGACAAGTTCGGAATCTAGATCCATGACTCGGGGGTTACTCTCGCAACATGCAATCCTGCATATTTAGAGCACAACTTACCGATCGATTTGTTCTTGAAACTAGTTAAAGTTCCTTGGAGACTTATACAAAAAGTTGAGTGCCAAACTTTTACATATAAACGGCACCAAACACTCGTTACAAGCCTTCCCATAAGACGGATTTGGAGTCCATACCCATGGCTCGAAGTTACTCTAACATTTTGCAATAATGCAAGTTCACAGTGCACTTTGCTATTCGATCAGCCCCTGCAATCCGTTAACGCCTCCACAACCAGTTCGGGGTCCATACCCATGGCTCGACAGAGACTCTCGCAATTTGCAAAGAATCAAGTTTAGAGTGCGCTTCGCCATTCGATCTTCTCCTGCAAGTTGTTAATACTCAAACTAACAAGTGCGGAATCCATACCCATGGCTCAGAGTTACTCAAAGCAAACCTGCAATTATACACGTTCAGAGTTTAACTCGTCATTCGATCTGTTCCTGCAACTAGTTAAATTACCTCAACGACAGATTAAAAGGTCCAAAATCGTGGATCGCATTTACTGTAGCAACACTTGTAAAAAGCAACACTTAGAGTTCAACTCTCCACTCGATGTGACTCTCACAATTTGTTAGAGGACCCATACAGCAAGTTTGGAAAATAACTGTCCTTCAGAGTTGTCCCTACAACTAGCTGAATTCAAGACGGAGCAATGACAAACTCTGTCATACACCGTCGACAGTTCTTTAGCTACACGCAACAGACTTGAGACCCTGTTATTTAGCTACAAAGAGCTCAGTCGATGGCACATCAACCATGACAGCAAGGATCAAACATATGAAAGTAATTCTTCAAATCACAAAACTATCGCAAATCCATATGTTCAGATCCAATAGTACTAAAAATATCTACAAACACAAAATGGCTAGTCCAGAGTCTAACTCTCCCCAAGAGCAGCTCATACGACCAGCTGACCCCAAGACGATGAATCACAGGATAAGACACCGACACGTAGAGGACTTCTTGTTCCAAAAACTACAAGTCTCATTACAACAGCAGAATTACAAAGAGTCCATGTTTCATGTCTAAGAATCTCTACCAAAAGTCCTACGAACACTGTACGACAAACTGTCAAGTAAGTTGTTCTTCCAGCTACACCCTGGAGAGATGCTCTACCTAAGAGAATCAAACCTCTTCACCGGCCTCCTACCAGCTAATAGCTCCATAGGGCCACCTCAACTCTTGATGATAAAATTCAAGACAAGTCTTCCTTAGGCAGGCAAGCTCCAGATTTATCCGACCACCTTCACTTGAGCAAGCTTCAACTCCATCTCGCTTAAAGCATCATGCGAACAGGAGAGTACCGACTCTATCAAGCACATCGTATCACGAAGGAGAGCAAGCTCTATGTCCCAAGGACCTCATTCGATGTACGCAACTACTCATCAACATCGAGCAACAGGTCAAATGCCCGATCTCCGCTCAAGCTTCACCAAATAGCCCGTCGACTCAAAACAACGAGTTCAACGTTCTGCCTTCCGCGTAAGCCCCATCTACAACTCGTTGGCTCCAAACAACGAGTTCAATGCTCTGCTCTCAGAATGAGCTCCATCAACAACTCGTTGACTCCAAACAACGAGGTTAATGTTCTGCTCACCACTTGAGCTCCGCCTACAACTCGTCAATCCCGAACAACGAGTTCAACGCCTTGCTCTTCACTCAAGCTTTGTCAACAACTCGTTGGTCCCAAACAACGAGTTCAACGCTCCGCTCACTGCTTGAGCTCCATCAATAACTTGTTGGCTCCGAACAACTAGTTCAATGCTCTGCTCTCCGCATAAGCTCTATCTATAACTGGTTGGTTCCAAACAACAAGTTCAATGCCATGCTCTCCGCACGAGCTTCGCCAATAACTCGTTGTCTCCAAACAATGAGTTCAACACCTTTGCCTTCGCGCGAGCTTTGTGTACAGCTCGTTAGTTCCAAACGACGAGCTCTATGCTCTGATTGCCACTTAAGCTTCATCAACTACTCGTTGGCTCTACACAACAAGTTCGACGGCTTGGTCTCCACTTAAGCTCCACCAAATAGTTCGTTGACTCCAAACAATGAGCTCAATGCTCTGCACTCTGCTTGAGATCCGTCTACAACTCATTGACTCTAAACGACGAGTTCAATGCTCTGATTGCCACTTGAGTACCGTAAACTACTCGTTGGCTCTACACAATGAGTTCGATGCCTTGGTCTTCGCTCAATTTTCTCCCAAACAACTCGTTGGCTCCAAACAACAAGTTCAACGCCTTGCTTTTTGCACGAGCTCATCAACAACTCATTCACTTCAAACAGCGAGTACAGCTCCTCGCTATTTGCTCGATTCTTTCTAAACAATCCCTCATCTTCGTGCAATGGGCTTGGCATCCAACACCGACCTAAAATTGTCCTTACAAAACTTGCTAGACGCAATAGCAAGTGCAGCTCCGTCTTCAAGTTTATCTCTACAAAACTCGCTGGGCACAAACAGTAGGTTCAACGATCAAAATGGCGAGCTTTACAACCAACTTCGTCTCATGACCATCATTATTAACTTGCCGGGCGCAAACGGCAAGCTCTATGCACAACTCCGTCATTGAGTTGTCCCTCCAAACTTGCTGGGATCAAACAGCGAGCTCTACGTCAACTCTGTCAAAGAGTTGTCTCCTTAAATTTGTCGAGCGCAAACGGAAAGCTCAAACATTCGACTTCGTTAGAGAGTTGTCTCGCAAAACTTGCTGGGCGCAAATGGCAAGATCAACACACAACTCTATCACAGAGTTCTGTCCATACTCTCCTAGATCAAATGGTAGTATCTACGCCAACTCTGTCTTAGAATTATCTCTCCAAACTTGCCGGGTGCCAAACAGCAAGTCTAAGCATCTAACTCCGTCGCAGAGTTTTCTACACGCTTGCTTGGTGAAAATGACAGACACAAATGTTCAACACCACCATACAGTCCTTTCCAAACTTATTGGGGAAAAACAACAAGTTCAACGACCAGCTCCACTACGAGTTGTTTCTCTAAACTCATCGGGACCAAACGACAGTTTCTAAATCAACTCGATCAAGGAGTAACCTCAATAAACTTATGGGGTCCAAACAATAAGTTCAAGCTCAAGTTTATCTCATAGCTCTCCCTACAAACTCACCGGGATCAAACGGTAGTTTCCGAACCAACTCCTCCAACGAGTTGTCTCTAAACTTGCCGGGATCAAACGGTTGTCTCTGCATCAACTCTATTCCAGAGTTGTGTCCAAACTAGTCGGGATCAAACTACAGTTTCTACACCAACTCAGTGGAAGAGTTGTCACTGCAATCTTGTTGGGACCAGACAACAAGTTCTATGCTCAATTCCGTCATAGAGCTTTCTCCACAAACTCGCTGGGATCAAAGAGCAAGTCTGCAACAGCTCTCCTAGCACACTATATACATACAAGATCCACCAGTCAAGGGTGATAGAGTAAAAAGCTTGGTATACACATATAAATATATATATATATATATATATATATATATGCAAACCCAAGCCAAAAAAAGCTTCAAAAATCCGCACAGATCTCCAAAAAACCTAAAGAGTTGCAAAAGTGAAAAATTTCCAAAGCAAATACTAATAAACTCCTTGTTTTTGTGAACAAGGAGATTGGGTATTGAAGAATTTCAGAGCGGGTCGGGTTCGCAACCCAAACCCGCAGGCTTAATTCAGAGGGTTAGGGAGAAGGGGTATTCACGGGTCAGATCCAAAACCCACAGAACAGCAACACTGCTCTGCCTCACTTCTCCTTCTTCTTCGAATTTGAGCGCCAAAACCCCTCTGCAAACGAACTCGCCCCTTCACAACTCCGATGTCAAGCTCCAAAGCCTCCAAAACACTGAGTTCCTGCCTCGAACACTCCTCCGCCCAAGCTCCTGGTCGAAGAGGAGGTTTTGCAATTCAACCTCTTCGAAACTCCAAGGTTATAGCTCAGTGAAGTCTCGATAACCCATAGCTCGGTGAGAATGAGACGCCTATAGCTCGGCGAAGCTTTGAAATCCTTATAGCTCATCCAAGGGTGAAGCTCAATTAGCTTGGCGAGTGTGATAGGTCGGCGAAGTCGCAGAACCATAGCATGGCAAAAATAGAGCTCGAGGTCGTAGCTCTGCGAAACTCAACAATCATAGCTTGGCAAAGAGCAAAGGACATAGCTCAGCTATAGCACGAAGCTTATAGCTCGGCTGAATCACCCCCTCATAGCTCAATAGGTCGACGAATGAGACAGGTCGGCGAAGTCGAAGAACCCAAGCTCGGCAAAACTCAAGCTTCATAGCTCAAAAGGCTTCAATGCTCTGTGGCTCGACAAAGAGGAGGAACCTCGACACTCCCATAGGTCGACGAGGGCATGGTACCTCCACGAAGAATGGAGTCGAAGCTCGTGCAAAATGCAGAGCTCGACGAAGAAGGAGACAAGGCACTCGACAAAAAAGGCTTGACGACAACCTCTCACCATTGCTCGACGACGGCACTATGGCTCAGTAGCATGACGAGATCCTCAAAGATCGAAGAAATTGGCCATAGCTCGGCCATACGTTCGACCGAGCTAAGGGTTCGCTAACAGACATTGTCGACCGATGGATTTCTCCAAAAAGAGAGCTCGAGTGCGAGGGACGGCACAGATGCGTCCACGTCGCTCGCCTTCGTCCCCAGTGCTCTTCTTGCTTCTCCATCGTCTGATTCACTCAGCGGGCGATCCAGGGCACGATGGGCACTCTAGATCATGCCACGTCGCCCGCTATCACAGTGGAGAAATCACTGTCGTTCGATCCTCTCAACGCGTGAGCCAGGCTTTGATCAGCGCCTCTGATCATGTCAAGATTAGTGCCGAAGTCGGCGATTTTACAAAAACCCCCTTAAACTCATTTTAAATTCGAAATAGTAATTAAAAATTTTTAAAATAAATATTTTAATTCAGAAAATTAATTAAAAATTCCAAAAAAATAATTAAAATTGAATTTATTAATTATAAAATTCAAAAAAGTGATTTTAAAATTCGCAAAAATCCGAAGAACTATGGAAAAATCCAGAAAAATATTTACTACCTTCAGAAGCCAAAGATCAGTTCCAGGTATCTCTGAACACTCTGACTACTAAAATTATACGCCAGATTCTAAAAATAAGACGTGCTACTCCCCGAAAGTCAAGAAAATTGCCTTCCGGGAGTGGGGGGCTTGTGATGATGGTAAAAATCACAGCTGATCAGAGCCATATGATTCCTATGAAGATCTCAAAGTATATGCAGGTAGATTAGCCATCACAGGCCTCTTTTACAGGTCTGGGCCTACTCCAAGACATGAGCTTCTCCCAAGCCCATAAAAAGTGACAGATTATGTCCACTAGGAGAGACACCCAGCCCATGCAGGCCAGGAATCAAATCTCTTATTCCCTAATAAGGATATCTTATCTCTTGAGGGGGAGAGACATGAAAGAGATAAGGTAGTTAAGTCGATCCAACGGATACAAATCAATCTCTTGAAATGTCTCTCAGGCCTATAAATATCCCTCCTCTTCTTAACTCCCAAGGTAATCAACAATTTGCCACTTTTCACTCTTACTCTCTCTCTCTCTCTTTATGGTTCTGACTTGAGCATCGGAGGGTCTGTCGCCGAGGCCACTCCCTGATGTTTCAGGCTTTTTGCAGGTCCATCGGCCGCATCAGCAACCGTTGGATTCAGATCACGGTGGTCAATCAACGATCCAGATTCATTCCTAGAAGCTCTAACTGTCTTTAACGGCCAGGATCACAGGTTTGACTTTCAGTAGTTTCCTTCAATTATTAACTCACTATCTGTTTGCTCTCACACCGAAATAAGCAGTAACAAGAAAATATAGTAATTTTCTGAGCTAAAGCAAAAAAAGTTGGTCATTCAAACTATTTTTTCAATCAGGGATATGCATTGATTGAATATGAGCACTTTGATGAAGCACAAGTTGCAATTAGAGAACTGGATGGAGCGTTTCTCCTCACACAAATCATGACTGTTGATTGGGATTTTTGCAGTGGACCTTTCAAGCACAGAAATACCAAAAGGTATCTTTACTATTATAACTTCAGGAGAGAGATCTCAAGGTCCCTTTGTCATTAGTTCTCGTATATCTAAAGATTTTGCCAGTAAAAGACCAGATTGCAAAAAGGTTGTAGACCCACATACAATTCTCTAGTTCTTAAGGAGGTGCACAAATTCTTCTTTTACACAAGCTATGGATGCCTTGGTAGTAAGAATCATGTTTCTGTGTAATGCACACTTTTTGGAAGTTTTGAATGCTTTGGTAGTAAGAATAATTTTTCTGATTTACAACCATTGTGGAATTTGTCTCCTGAATCACACATATTTGGAAGTTTTAGATGCTTTGGTAATAAGAACCAATTTCCTGATTTACCCCCCACTACAGCCCGCACGGGCTTTACCGGCATTTATTTTGGACTATCCTGGCATTTATAAACATCGGGATAGACCGTAGCGGCGTTTCTGAAAATGCCGCTAGAAACGCCGCTATAGCGAGCGTGAGGACAGATACAGAGTTTATCCCGGCGTTTTTTAGAATGCCGCTATAGACTGTATCTATCCTGGCATTTTTGGTCAAAAACGCCGGGATAGGTTATTATTTTTTTATAAAAAAAACCGACCCTATCCCGGCGTTTTTGTCCGGGATAGATAGGTAATTTTAATTATTATTTTTTTGAATTTTAAAACATTTTATAATAAAAAATTATCCTACATAAAATAAAATTCATATATATGTTATAAAACAACATAGAATTCATGCAAAAGAACGCTTAAAAGATCTATTTTTTCTCAGGAATGATATAAGAAAAATATTAATAAAAACATCATGCATAAGATAAACAACTTAATACTCATTCATGCAGAAGATAAACAACTTAATTATATTTCTCTGCAGTAAGTAAAAGCGTCTGAATAGCATTAATTAAGAACAAAATCACCAGTAATCATAATTCAGCAACAGTACTAATGCATTAGATATAACATCAAACAAACTCATGAGATTAATGTCTTCTAAAGGATCACGGAACTTAATCTGTAACAAGATAACTAAACTACAGCTAGATAGAGAGCTGTAGATGTCCATCTGATGAAGTCAGTCTAGGAGATTGAGCTAATCGATCAAGCCCAATCCTTAGCAACCAAAGGCTTCTTCTTCCTCAACTGCAAAAACAAAAATGAAAATAACCCTGCAAGACAAATTTGTCCATAGCTCATAGAAGCTTCGAAAAAGAAACTACAAAGACTAAAGTACATATGAGTACATAATTTGTTTATTTTGACTCAAGAAACATGAAAACAGAGTATACTATACACATGTATGGAAAACACAAGCACTAAGATCATATCAATTGTTCTAGATAAATGATGGTGGAAGATAATAATGTAAGCCAGATCTGGTAGCTGTATATGTAAATTGAGATAAAAATAAATGATTTCATGAATTCCAGAAATTTCAATCCAAACAATATACCACAAAATTCCAGAAATCTCCAGCATACTTTTACTATAATACTAAAAAGATACTCCATTTAACAAGGTATTTTTTCTGATTTCTCTGATCTTTCTTTTCAAAATAAAGTTTACAGAGAGTTGAGCTAATCATGTTTCAAATAAGTTCATGTTGCACTTACAGAATTTTGAAGTTGATGACAGCATCTAGAAACCATTGTAGCTTCTCATTTCTAATGCCAAATTTGAAGTTCTTGTTCCCTGTGGCAACATAAGCATGTTCCCAACAAAAATCATAGGAAAAGGATAATAGTAAGTGTATTAACACTATAAGAATTTATGATGCAGGTCACAATATCAGAGCATTGAAGATTTTCAGAAGTCACAATATCAGAGCTGGATGTTGAAGAATGCACAATTCCAAAAAGAAAGAAGAAGATGGCCCTATATATTCAGACAAATGGCAATTATGTTAAAAACAATGTTCAGACATAGCAACATATTCCTAATTGAAACCTATCTGTACAGATAGGTCTATTTGTAAATACAAATGCTTACCTTTCTATGGATGCTTATATAAATAGCTTTTCAACACAGAAATCCCAATCAAAATATCTAGCAATGCAAATACAAATATGACAAGGAGTCGAGGACGAAGTATTAACACAATTCAAGCCAAAGGACTAGTAAAAGACCTCATCACAGTTCAAGCTATTGCCTACTCATCACTCTTCATCATACTTTTCCTTTGTTCTGAAAAGTTTTCACATATTAGATAACAAAAAGTAACCATCCCATCAATCAGGGCCTAATTTAGGAATCTTCAAATCCGCATCACACTCCCATAAGCTAACACAAATTTGCATATACATTGGAATAAGAACATTAATACAAATTGATAAAAACTTTGTATAATTTTTTTGTTTTATAATACATTAGAGTTTAGATAAAGATACATAGCATGACTTATTTATCTACAAGAAAAAAGAACAATGACAAGCCCTAAATGTCACGCTCCGCTTCCCAAAAAGGAGATATGGAATACGCATACGTGATTAAGTTCAGCGAATGATCCTCATCATCCACAAGCTGTCAGAATCTTTACAACATTTTATAGGAATATCAGGGAGTAAACAAGGAGAAATCAACCATGCAAGCATGAATGAATTAATATACCAATAGGATTTACTTGAAACAAAATTTAATAATCTCAAATAAACAAATATATGAACAAGTCAATAATTCTGGGTCAAACTGCCTAATACAAATAATCCACGTAGCAGATATATTTATTCAAATAAGCAATAGGAAATAATAATAGCAAGAACTCCAGCAACTAGAAGCTCAGATCACCTACTCCATCGGGCAACTGATCACCATAATCTGCAATTTAATAATTTACAGAAAAAAGGAAAAAAAACAAAACACCCGTCAGTGCAAGTTACGGGCCGCTTGTAGTGCAGGCATAAGTACATAAAAAATAAACAGATATAGAGTAACAGTGGAAACAAACATATCATGGAATAGATACGAAAGAGAAAAACAGAATGTCTAACATGAATCAGAAAACAGAATCAAGTAACATGATGTGCTAACAGGTATAGGTAATATGTAACAGATGTCAAGTATCATGCAAACACGTAAACAGATAACAGATGTTAGGTATCATGCAAACAGATAAACAGATAACATATGTCAGGTTATGGTAAGTCTTGTATTTATTTCTATCTAGGTAGCACTTCATGCGTCCCATCCATTTACCACGTGGTTGCTACAATCAAACAAGTTTGCGTTTAGAATTTGTAGTGGATTCTATAGGGTCGTGTGCTCAGGTATCAGATAACAGATAACAGATATAAATACAGACAGATAGAACCTATAGGGAGTGTGCAGTCAGGTAATCAGATAACAGAATCGTGTATCATGTAGTTATGAACACATAACAGATAACAGATAATCAGGTAACATGTGGGAAACACGGGCCCCCTTCCAAGCACACATTTCTATATTTTCCACTACTAGATCTTTCCCTTAACCCCGGCTTGATTATTTGTTATTATTATCAAACAGACATGTATGTGTCACAAAACAAGGCAAGAATAACATGTCATAAACAAGTAACAGGTTCAGGTTGAAAGACAAATATGCACAGGTGATAGATAACTCATAAAAGGGTAAGACAACGAAAATTCTAGTCCTGGACAGCAAAGACAGTATTGCACCAAATCTGGGATTTCCGTTGCCACAAATATGCAAATCTGGATCCATCAGAAAACCTGGAAAATAGAATCATTGCCGAATCTAGCAAATATATATAAGTGATACGGTATTTCACAAAAATAGGACTCAAAACAGAATTATATCCAGAAAACATGTTCAGCCAGAAATCAGAAGTTTGTATTCATAAACAGGAAAACAGCATAAAAACTTACTGATTAAATCCAAGAAAAATCTGGGGTATCCCCTAGTACGTTTAGTACCAGAAAATAAAGTTTCATAATTTTACAATATTGATAGTATAGTCAAATAAAATCAGAAAACAGCAAGATACAGCAGGTTTGTAAATCTAAAATCATAAACACAGCAATACTAAAACAGCAATAGACTATAAAATATAAATCGAAATCCAGATCCGTCAAAAGGGTGATAAAATAGATACAGCAAGCTACAATTTATATTCACAAAGTTTTTATAAACAGCAAATAGAATCAGGTCGAAATTAAGGTTCTTTACTGAACAGCACGAAAATTCTGCAAGTATAGTAGTTATTTGGTAGTATAGAATAGTTTATAAAAGTCATCAATTAAATCCACAAAAGTTAGGGGTTAATCCCAATCAAGTCTAGTTGTACTCAGCAAAATATTGGATCAAAATATTATATTTAACATCAGTATAAAAATAAATAACCATACAAAATTCATATAAAACAGAATCTAAAATTTTCTACACCTCTGTAGTAAAACAACAATAACTTGCCACTCACAAATCAAAATTGAGCTCTGTCAGAAATTCTGGAAAGTAGACAGAATTCCCTATAATTCATATTCACAAGTAATTTTCATTTACTGGCCTTAGTAGGGTCTAAAATACAGAACAACAATGGGGTAACAGCAAATACAAAATATTCTCCACGCATAAAATCAACTACCTCATATGTAACACATCCAATTCATAACAAAATGTGAAATATAGTGTACTAGATGTCCAAGAAACATGGTATAGGGTACTTACCAGATCTACAACAGGATATACTACTAGTAACACGCCAAGCATGCACGATTCATACAACAACTAATGGATGACAATCAATACACATATATGCACCAGGAATTAATTAGATCTAAGTCTAAATTTCATGTCATGTGTGTAATGAGACAACTACATGCAAATCAACACATATGGACAAGATCTAACAGGGTTTCCATGAGAATAGATCTTGAGGCAACTACACTACAGGCGGTATTTGGAACTTGTATATGAAACAGAAAAGTATACAAGTTACTTGCCTTACTATTGACGACGAAACGAAGCAAGGAGCGAGAATAACGAAAACGGTTTCCCGGGCAACGAACACAATAACCACGAACGGATCACGAACCACGAACAAACGAACAAACGGGATCAAACACACGCACACAAGGCCAACAACGATAGCGCTACTGTGCTTGCTGCTGTTGCTGATGTTGTCTGTGTCGGGAGGAGCAGCACATAGGGGGTGCACTGTTGCGATAGGAAGGAGGGGAGACTGGGTGGCGCGTCGGATCTGTGCTGTCGCGGGCAGTTGCGATAAGAAGCAGGGAACACACAGTGGAGGATAGGGCTGCTGGTGTTGCGTCGTTGGCTGCTAGGGCGTCGGGGGAAGGGAGGAGAGAGGCGGAAGAGCACCGGGATGATGGGTTAGGGAGGTCGGGATGCACAGGTTGGAGGTAGGGAATATGGGTATAGGCGGCTGTAGCTTTCTCTTGGTGGTTAGGGTTTGCAAATAGAGGGATATATATATGTAGTTGGGGATATTAGGGTTTAGGTGGGCACGAGTATATAGGGGTAATGGGTATACGGGTTGAAGGTTTATGAATATCCTATAGTGAATTAATGGGTTTAATAGGGTTTACTCAAAGAGATTCCATAGGGTTATCAATAGGATTTTGGGTTTTAGGTTAAATGAAAGATCCAAATAAAAATAGGATGATCCAAAATAATGAGATGGGAATAATAAAATAGGACATGAACAATTATAATGAGAATAAAAAATAATGGCTCAAACAAACAGAGATGAAATAGTAGACTGACAATTGAATGAAGAAGATCAAATAAAACGACCACAAATCGAATAGATGAATATATTGATAGAGAAGATCCAATATACGGTTCAAAAAGAGATACAAGATTAATAAATACTCAAAAAGAAAAAAAATACATCCAAAGATACAGATAATGGATAACAGAGGTTACAAATCCTAGCCACCTAACAAGAAGAATTTCGTCCTCGAAATTCAAACAAGAAGTACATAGGGTAACCCCAAAAAGAAAAGAAAGAACAAAATAAAAATCTACTCAAACAGATAAGGAAACTTCTGCTGAATCTCCTCCTCCAACTACCTAGTCGACTCACCGGGCGAGTGAGGATTCCAAGAAATACGAACCAGTTCGATGACCTTGTTCTTAAGCGCTTTCTCCTGCCGATCCACAATAGCAACTGGCGGAATCTCACAAGTCAAATCCGGCCGAATGGTCAACTCAGAATAGTCGATCACGTCGCTCTCAACGCGGATATATCTCCTGAGTTGAGAGACATGAAAAACACTGTGCACTCCTGATAAAACCGGTGACAATGCAAGACGATAGGCCACCTTCCCTACTCGTTCCACGATATCAAACGGTCCAATAAACCTAGGGCTGAGCTTGCCCCCACCACCAAACCAATTGACACCTTGCCAAAGTGATACCTTTAGAAAAACATGGTCACCAACCTCAAACTCCAAAGCTCTCCGATGGATATCTACCCATCGCCTCTGCCTATCCTGAGCTGCCTAAAGATGCTTCCTGATCTGAGTCACCGCATCAACTGTCCTGGTGATCAACTCTGGACCCAACAACTTTCTCTCACCAATGTCATCCTAGCACACTGGTAATCTGCACTTCCGCCCATAAAGTACCTCGAACGGTGCAGCTTTAAGACTGGCATGAAAGCTGTTATTGTACGAGAACTCTATGAGATGCAAATGGTCCTCCCATGATCCACTGAACTGTAACATACAGGACCTCAACATGTCCTCAAGAGTCTGGATGGTCCTCTCTAAATGTCCATCAGTCTAGAGATGAAAAGTTGTGTTGTACTTCAATTTACTTCCCAAACTACTCTGAAGATTCTCCCAGAACTGAGACCTGAACCTCGTATCCCTGTTGAATACAATACTAACTGTGACCCCATGAAATCTGACGATCTCTTGCATGTACTTCTCAGTGAGGCTCTCAGTAGACTGTTCGACTCAGAAGGGAATGAAGTGAGCACTCTTCGTCAGTCGGTCGACAATCACCCAAATGGCATTGTGACCCTTAGGACTCCTCGGCAAAGCGGTCACAAAATCCATAGTGATGTGTTCCCACTTCCACTTCGGAATAGGAAGTGGTTGAGGAAGTCTGGTGGTTCTCTGATGCTCTGCCTTCACCTGCTGGAAGATCAAACACCGAGACACAAATCGGGCCACAACCTGCCACCAAAAATGAAGCTTCAAGTCCCTGTACATCTTAGTACCTCCAAGATGAATAGAATACGATGAATGGTGGGCTTCCTCAAGCAACCTCTGATGTGCTTCACCCTTCGGGACACACAACCTGGACCCAAAATGAAGCGATCATCAACATGAATAACCATATCCGTTCTGGAACCAGCCTTAACTTCTGCTCAGAAACCCTGCAACTGCTCATCACCAGCCTGAGCCTCTTTGATCTGATTAACAAGAGACGACTGAAGCTTAAGCACCAAACAACTCTGATCGGAACTCGAAAACAACACATCCAACTCCAACCTCCGCATCTGCTCAACCAAATCTTTCTGCTGAGTTAGGAAAATAGTTGTCGGTCTCCGGCTCAAAGCATCTGGCACCAAGTTCACTCTACCAGGATGATATTGCAAACTGACGTCATAATTGGCCATATATTCCAACTAACGCCTTTGCCTCATGTTCAATTCCATTTGGGTGAAGACATACTTGAGACTTTTATGGTCGGTAAAGATCTCAACTCGATCTCCAATTAAATAGTGTCTCCACAGCTTCAAAGCAAAGATCACTACTGCTAACTCCAAATCATGAGTCGGATAGTTCCTCTCATGCATCCTCAACTGCCTCGATGCATAAGCAAAAACTCGGCCCTTCTGCATCAGAACTGCTCCCAGACCTTTGCCCAAAGCATCACAGTGAACTACAAATCTGCCTGAACCATCTGGAATAGTCAATACTGGCGCTAACGTCAACCTGTTCTTCAACTCAGCAAAAGCCTCACTGCAAGCCTCAGACCAACAGAATTTTTTGTCCTTCCCTGTCAGCTTAGTTAATGGTCCTGCTATCTTCGAAAAAACATGGACGAATTTCCGATAATAGCCGGCTAGACTAAGGAAACTCCTCACCTCTGAAACTGACTTGGGAACTGGCCAATCCATCATAGCTTCAACCTTAGAAGGATCCACTAAGATACCATCGCCTGAGATAATGTGCCCCAAGAAGGTAACTCAATCGAGCCAAAACTCACACTTGCTGAGTTTCCCATAGAGCTGATTCTCCCTCAAGGTCTATAGAACCAACCTAAGATACTCAACATGATCCTCCCGGTTCCGAGAATACACCAGAATGTCATCAATGAAGACCACCACAAATCTATCCAGGAATGGGAAAAGATTATGTTCACCAGACTCATAAATACAGCTAGTGCATTCGTGACCCCGAACGGCATCACAAGATACTCATAGTGCCCATATCTGGTCCTGAATACAGTCTTCTGCACATCAGTCACCTTCACCTTGACCTGATGATACCCAGAATGAAAATCCAACTTCGAGAAGATAGCTGCTCCGCCCAACTGATCAAATAAGTCATCGATCCTGGGCAATGGATACTGATTCTTCACAGTAACACTGTTCAGTTCTCGACAATCGACGCACAGTCGACGACTACCATCCTTCTTGTTGACAAAAAGAACTGGAGCACCCCACAGCAAAATACTGGGTCTGATAAATCCCAAATCAAGTAACTTCTGAATCTGCACCTTAAGCTCTGCTAACTCAACCGATGTCATCCTGTAGGGACTCATCGATATTGGCATCGTACCAGGTTGAAGTTCAATACCAAACTCCACATCCCTATCATGGGGTAAGCCAGAAAACTCCTCTGAAAAAACATCCAGGAATTCCTGCACTACTAGAGGCGCAGCCTCACAGCCTGAATGCAACTCTATCGCATAAACCTCCTGATCAACTGTAGTCTTAGCTCGGCAAAGGGGTGTCTCCCCGGTATGGAACTCAAACTTTGTGCAATCTAGGATTCGGAACACAACTTTCTTGGAACGGAAATCAATACTGGCGTGGGACTCACCCAGCCAATCCATACCGAGAATGACGTCGAATCTTGAATTCCCAATCACAATTAGGTCGACCTTGAAATTTGCACCACCAATAACCACAGGACTCTTCCTGCACTCAGACAAAAACACTACCACCTGTGACAATGTTCCAAGCCTCTAACATACTGCTGCACTCCAACTGATGGCAAGCTACGAAGTGGGAAGAGACGAAGGAATGGGTTGCCCCGGAATCAAAGAGAACATGAGCAGGGAAGAAACAAACAAGGACAACACCTATGATAAAATCAAAAGAAAGAGGAAAAAGGATTGATGATCAAGGGATGAGAAAAACACAATGCAGAAAGATAACACGAAGAATAATGCAAGATAAATGAAAGAAGCAAAGGAAACAACAAAAACAACAAAATGCAAAATATACCTGCAACAACCCCTTCTGCTGACTCAGCCTCAGTAGCTGTCATGTTAAAAGCCTGACCTCTCCTAAGAATAGCGGTCCTTTGACCGACAATCTGGCACTACGGGGGAAGCGGTGGCCTAACCGGACCACAAGCTGGGGCTACCTGCTGAGCTGGATCCTCAAATGGAAGAGCCATCCGCTGCTGCGGGCAATCCCGTACTGAATGGTCAGTAGCGCCACATCTGAAGCATTGGCGATTGACACGCCTACAGTTCCTGCGATCAAGCCCAGCCAACTGGCAGAAGTCGCAGAAACTAGCTCCCTGGGAAACAGGAGAAGAAAACACTGTTGCATACTCATCTACAGACTTGGAGCCCTGTTTTCAAGAAAGTCTCATGTTACAATATTTTATGAACAATATGTAACAAAATTCCAAAATAGAATAAAGACCAACCTGTTTCAGAGCCAGAAACTGTTGCTCCATTTCAACCCGAATGCTGCTAGGAAAGAACTTTTCCAAGAAGCTCCTAGTGAACGTGTCCCAAGAAATCGGCCGTTCGAGCCTTTCAGACTCAGACCTCTACCAAATGTGGGCCATGTCCAACAGCTGGATGGTCACCACATCCACTCTATCAGCATCGGCAACTCGCACTGCCAAAAGCAACTGCTCAGTCTGGATCAACCACTGTTCCGCCTCCAAAGGCATCTCAGTGCCGGAGAATCTTTTGGGATGTAGCCTCATGAAATCTATAACTTTACCCGGACGATGAGGGAGATCTGCGTGCATATGCATAACAGGAGGCAGAATCCGGGCAGCTTCCAAAGCAGCCATCAAAAGGTCACTGTGGTTTTGCTGCATATTGATCAACCGCTCCAACACATTGGTAACGGCTTCAAGCTTAGGCTAATCTTCTTGAGAACGAGAAGTGGAACCTCTGCGAGCTATGGTCTGTACAAAATTAAAAACAATCAGCATCCAGATCAAAGTTAATTTTAATTTATTCATGTATGCATCGTCTGTGTAAAGTTGAGCCAATCCCAGATCGAGCCAAGATTGTCTAATATATCAGTCAAACTAATACATTAGCCAAACCTAGGCTCTAATACCACTGAAAACCTTGTCACACCTCGCTTCCCAAAAAGGAGATACAGAATACGGATACGTGACTAAGTCCAGCGAATGATTTTCATCATCCATAAACTGTCAAGATCTTTACAACATTTCATAGGAATCAGGGAGTAAACAAGAAGAAATTAACTACGCATGCATGAATGAATCAATATACCAACAGGATTTACCTGAAACAAAATTTAATAATCTAAAATAAACCAGATCTAAATAAGTCAATAATTTTGGGTCAAACTGCCTATACAAATAATCCAAGTAATAGATACATATATTCAAATAAGCAACAGGAAATAATAATAGTAAGAACTCCAGCAACTAGAATCTCAGATCACCTACTCCATCAGACAACTGATCACCAAAATCTGCAATTTAATAATTTGCAGAAAAAGAGAAAAAGAAACAATACACTTGTCAATGCAAGTTACAGGCCGTTTGTGGTGCAGGCACAAGTACAGGAAAAATAAATAGATATAGAGTAACAGCGGAAACAAACATGGCAGGAAATAGATATGAAAGAGCAAAACAGAATGTCTAACATGAATAAGAAAATAGAATCAAGTAACATGGTGTGCTAGTAGGTACAGGTAATATGTAACATATGTTAAGTATCACGCAAACAGGTAAACAGATAACAGATGTCAGGTGTCATGCAAACAGATAAACAGATAACATATGTTAGGTTATGTCAAGTCTTGTATTTATTTCCATCTAGGAAGCACTTCATGCGTCCCATCCATTTACCACATTGTTGCTACATTCAAACAAGTTTGCGTTTAGATTTTGCAGTGGATTCTATAGGGCCGTGTGCTCAGGTATCCGATAACAGATAACAGATACAGATACAGACAGATAGAACCTATGGGTCCTCTTCTGAGTACACCTTCCTATAAGGAAATGTGCAGTCTAGGAAGGAAATGTGCAGTCAGGCAATCAGATAACAGAATCATTATCATGTAGTCATGAACATGTAACAGATAACAGATAATTAGGTAACAGATGGGAAACACGGATCCCCTTCCAAGTACACATTTCTATATTTTCTACTACTAGATCTTTCCCATAACCTCGACTTGATTATTTGTTATTATTATTAAACAGGTATGTATGTGTCACAAAACAAGGCAAGAATAATATGGCATAAACAAGTAACAAGTTCAGGTTGAAAGATAAACATGCACAGGTGACAGATAAGTCATCAAAAGGGTAGGACAACGAAAATGGTAGTTCAGGACAGAAAGACAGTACTGCACCAAATCTGGAATTCCCGTTGCCACAAATATGCAAATTTGGATCTGTCAGAAAATCTGAAAAATAGAATCTCGACCAAATCTAGCAAATATATATAAGTCATATGGTATTTCAAAAAAAAGGACTCAAAACAGAATTGTATCCAGAAAATATGTTCAGCCAGAAATCAGAAGTTTGTATTAAACAGGAAAACAGCATAAAAACTTTCTGATTAAATCCAAAAATAATCTGGAGTATACCCTAGTATGTTTAGTATCAGAAAATAAAGTTTAATAATTTTCCAACATAGATAGTATAGTCAAACAAAATAAAAAAACAGCAAGATACAGCAGGTTTGTAAATCTGAAATTATAAGCACAGCAGTAATAAAATAGCAATAGATTACAAAATATAAATTGAAATCCAGATCCGTAAAAAGGGGATAAAATAGATACAGCATGATACAATTCATATTAACAAAGTTTTTATAAACAGCAAATAGAATCAGGTCGAAATTAAGGTTTTTTACTTAACACAAAAATTCTGTAAGTATAGTAGTTGTTTGGAAGTATAGAGTTTATAAAAGTCATCAATTAATTCTACAAAAATTAGGGGTTAATACCATTCAAGTCTAGTTGTACTCAGCAAAATATTGGATCCAAATATTATCATTAACATTAGTATAAAAATAAATGACCATACAGAATTTATATAAAACAGAATCTGAATTTTTCTACACCTCCGTAGTAAAACAACAATAACTTACAACTCACAAATCGAAATTGAGCTATGTCAGAAATTCTGGAAAGTAGACAGAATCCCCTACAATTCATATTCTCAAATAATTTTTATATACTGGCCTTAGTAGGGTCTAAAATACTGAACAAAAACAGGGTAACAACAAATACAGAAATATTCTTCACGCATAAAATCAACTAGCTCATATGTAACACATCCAATTCATAACAAAATGTGAAATATGATGTACTAGATGTCTAAGCAACATGGTAAAAGGTACATAACAGATCTACAACTGGATATACTACCAGTAACACGTCAAGCATGCAAGATTCATACAACAACGAATGGATCACAACCAGTACACATATATGCAACAGGAATAAATTAGATCTAAGTCTAAATTTCAGGTCGTGTATGTAATGAGACATCTACGGCCAAATCAACACATGGACAAGATCTAACGGAGTTTCCATGAGAATAGATCTTAAGACAACTACACTATATGCAGTATTTAGTACTTGTATATACAACAGAAATGTATACAAGTTACTTGCCTTACTATTAACGACGAAACGAAGCTAGGAGCGAGAATAACGAGAATGGATTCCCGGGTAACGAACACAATAACCACAAACGGATCACGAACCACGAATAAACGAACAAACAAGATCAAACACATGCACACAAGGCCAACAACGGCAGCGCTACTGTGCTCGCTGTTGGTGCTGATGCTGTCTGCGTCGGGAGGAGCAGCACACAGGGGCTGCGCTGTTGCGACAGGAAGGAGGGAAGACTGGGTGGCGCATCAGGTCTGTGCTGCCGCTGGGCGGTTGCGACAGGGAGTAGGGAGCACACAGTGGAGGACGGGGCTGTTGGTGTTGCATCGTTGGCTGCTAGGGCGTCGAGGGAAGGGAGGAGAGAGGCATAGGAGCACCGGGATGATAGGTTAGGGAGGTCAGGATGCACAGGTTGGAGGTAGGGAATATGGGTATAGGCGGTTGTAGCTTTCTCTTGGTGATTAGGGTTTGCAAATAGGGGGATATAGATACGTAGGTCGGGATATTAGGGTTTAGGTGGGCACGGGTATATAGGGGTAACGGGTATATGGGTTGAAGGTTTATAAAGATCCAATAGTGAATTAATGGGTTTAATAGGGTTTATTCAAAAAGATTCCATATGGTTTTCAATAGTATTTTGGGTTAAATGAAAGATCCAAATAAAAATAGGATGATCCAAAATAATGAGATGGGAATAATAAAATAGGGCATGAACAATTATAATGAGAATAAAAAATAATGGCTCAATCATACAGAGATAAAATAGTAGACTGACAATTGAATCAAGAAGATCAAATAAAACGATGACAAATTGAGTAGATGAATATATTGATAGAGAATATCCAATAAACTTTTCAAAAAGTGATACAAGATGAATAAATGCTCAAAAAGAAGAAAAAAAAAATACATCCAAAGATATAGAAAATGGAAAACAGTGGTTACACTAAATATGTTATGATTGAATACTCAATAGCTTTCCTGTACTAAAATCACTCAACTTCGTTACCGTCATTGCTCTGACTTATAAACATAAGAAAATAGAAGAGCCACTAATACGTAACTTCACTCAACTTCATTTAGTTCTAATACAAGAGCCACTAATATATATACATAAGTTGTTACTACAAATCCTGAAAAATATTTGTCAAAAGTCTCTGCTGATCAATCTGCTGATTAAATTCAATTACATGATTAACTATCAAGTACTTCATTTAACATCAAATATAACTACAAGGTACATATGATACAAAGACTCTCCTACTCAATACACAAAAGAAGAATATGTGGTGCAATGAGAGAGAGGAATCTTACAAGGCAATTAACATGCATGTATACGTAACTCCTAAATTAGTAGATATTATATTTATAATATGATGAGACACTAACTGAGTACCCTTTTTTTCCTATGTTCTTAATGTGTACAAAATGAAGCATATACATAATGTTGTTCATACTATGATAAACAAGCATAAATGTAGATGAATAAAGTTGGAAACTGATGAGACATATACCTGATGGCTAGTCTGTCAATGTTTCCTCCATCACTAATAGTTATGTACACAGGAGCTGATTGACTGCGGACAGGGGTGCATTCCCCATTGATAATATTGTATGTAGTATTTAATATGCATTCCTGCAAAATAAAGCACATGTCATCGTAGATTCACAGTGAGATTATTTTTTAACCTTGGTAACAGACAATGGATGGATTCAAGATGCCCCTTCAATGTATAAGTAGCCTGGTGCAGAAACCTAAATTAATTAAATCAACTAAAAACATCATCTTATACCATTAAAATTTTTAATTATGCATAATGCATATTACTGATCTATACTTATGATGCCCAATTTACTTTGGATGAACTAAGAACATACAATATTACTAGTTCCAATCAATTGATGCAGATAGCTGATAAAAATCTTAAATATTATGAATGATGCATTTAGGTTATGTTAAAAAGAAAATAAAGGACATGCGATATAAAGTTCACCACTGAATTTGACCGAGGAGTAGGATTTTGCATTTGAGAGTTCAGCCCTGCAGTTGTTGATTGAGAAGTTATTATAAATAAGAGATTACTATCCATAAATTATCAGAGTAGCTACTGATATAAGGAAATTAATTAAACGGGGAACAAATAACCATAAATAAAAAATTTAATTTAAATAATTTTTCTCTTTCCCAGATACAAGGAGCTAGTAGATTACCTTGTGTCTGCTGCATCCCAACTAGAGGAGCTAGTAGCTTCCGTCCTACAACCCATATGTGCCGAAGTGAAGGCATCATTTAGTACAAGCATAGCAATTGAAATATCAGAATCTAACACCATGAAGAACATAAATGAGACACATATAAACAATTTTCTCCTTCACACAAATTGAAAAATTCTAAATAGAATGCATTTGAAAATGTTTCAAACAACATCAAAGATATAAACCGGGGAACAAATCTTTGAAAAATTATGAATAGGAATCTTTCTGGTTTTTAACCTAACCTAATCATAGTCAAATTTAACTTAGATTGCTTCTAATAGACATGAAAACAATGGAAAACCCCATCAATACATGGAATCATTAATCATGAAGGTAGAATTAGTTTGTACCTTTTTGTGTTAGCAATCAAGAGAGAAACCCAAGAGCTGAGTGCAAATCACCCTGGGAGGGTGAATAGGGTGATTTTGCGGAATAAAAAAATATTAAAATAAAGTGCAGAGTAAATAAAAAGAGTTAAGAATAGCAAACACAGATAGCACAAGTGATGCAGCGATGTAATGTGGTTCGACCCCCAGGTCTACGTCCACACCTCCTACTTTTAGCAATTCTCCGCCACAAGCGTTCCACTATACTCAAAACCCTTGTACAATGGTTCTCGGATTCAGACTAAGAGACCTATTACACCCACAGGACTTCTAACACAAGTCCCGTCAATCTCACCAAAGTGGAAAAAAAAAAAAAAAAAAACCTTAAGATCCTAAATGATCCTGACTAAAGAATACAAAAAGATTGTCACACACACTCGGATTGATTGTTGAAAGATTAGTTCAGAAAATTTTTCTTACAAGTAATAGGTGAGGAATACTCAGTAGGTTCGGCCAATTAAATGATTGGGAAGTGAATCGATCAAAATTAGAAACGATACATTTCGAAAATGTGAACAGCGCAAAGTGCGGTCGACTGCAATCTTGGTGCAGTCGACCGGTCATCTCTCTGACGTAAAGTAAAGAGATGAAGGGTCGACTACTTCTTACGCAACTGAGAGTTGCAGTCGACTGCGATGCGGTCGACCATCATGAGGTGCGGTCGACTAGTATCGCGTTATTCATACCGAATCTACTTTATATTCTTACCAAAAGAACTAATCAATCAATCAATCAATTTACACAGATTTAAATCTCACAAATATAGAATGATAGCAACTGGTCTTTGGTAGCTTTCTTGGAAACTAATCAATCAATTGCTTTTTTTGAATGTCTTCTTCTTTTGCTTGATTTCTCAATCTATCTTTATTACTTTCCTTCTTTGAATATTCTTGAATCTCTCTTGTATCTCTTATAGATATTATTTGATCCTGAAAATATGAACAAATCAATTTAAACTTATTAGTATTTATAGACACGTTTTGTGCACACCAAACTAAGAGTCAACAATCTCTCCCTTTTGGTGTGAACAAAACATGCCTCTGAATATTGAAAGTAAAAAAATTGAACAATTTGGCATAAGAATACTCCCCCTGAATTCAGTATTTCCTGTAACACAGATTTTCATAGTTAAAAAGAGATTTGTAAATACTCCCCCTTAATAAAAAAATAAAATTATTTACTTATGTTTACTTTCATGTATTCATGAAATTCATAATATTCTCCCCCTTTTTGGAACACACTAATAGGGGGCCAAAAGACACGTATAAATTATTCCTCACGAAAACTAGTTGTAAATGGAAAGAAACTTTCATTAAGCATAATAAGAGATGTAAAGTTTGGAGAGAAAATCTTTTTTTTTTAAACGGAGGAAAATCTACTTACAGGATACCGTTGATAGCGAGACGCTTTGATATATAGGGAGAGCTCTTCATGATATCATAGAGTTGAGATTTTCCAAATACAAATGCGAAGAACGAATTTCAAGAAATTGAGGTTATAGAAAAATTATGAGTCAAAAAAAATTGCAACTTGTAACCAGAAAGAGAACCGGTCGACCGCAAAACCAATCAGTCAAAAAAATTTCCAGAGAGCAAACCGGTCGACCACACTCCTTTTTCAAAAAACACAACGAATCACAGAAAGCAAACCGGTCGACCGCACGGTCGACCGTTTATCTTGTCAAAAGGCAAAACATAGAACAGAGGATGAGCCGGTCGATCGCAAAAACTGAAAGCCAATATTTTGAAGGTAGAGTATAAAATGAATTTTACCCGAGAGTAAACCGGTCGACCGAGCAGTCGACCGTACACCCACACAGGCGTACAGTCGCCCTTCCAGTCGACCAAACTTAAATTTCAAGCTGAGATATCAATAACATTTAGTTCTCATTTCCTAAAATGAAATCATTTTTTATCTAAAGGTTTGGTAAAAATATCAGCAAGTTGCGAATCAGTAGAAACATATTCAAGAATAATATCTCCTTTTTGAAAATAGTCTTTAATAAAGTGATACCGAATATCAATGTGTTTAGTGCGACTGTGTTGATCAAAGTTCTTTGTCATATGAACAGTACTAGTGTTATCACATTTAATTGGAATGTAATCAAAAAATACCTTGTAGTCCTCTAGAGTGTGTTTCATCCATAGTACCTGCGCACAGCAAGATCCTGCGGCAATATATTCAGCTTCGGCAGTTGAGAGAGTTACAGAGTTTTGCTTCTTGGATGCCCAGGAGACAAGACAGTTGCCCAAGAAGTGACATGTGCCGCTAGTGCTTTTTCTGTCTGTTAAGCTACCAGCATAATTTGCATCAGAGAATTTTACAAGAGAAAGATTTCTATCTTTCGGGTACCAAAGTTCAGTATTTAGTGTGCCTTTGAGATAACGAATGTACACTTAACGGCAACCAAATGCGATTCTTTGGGACACGATTGGAAACGTGCACATAAACAAATACTAAACACAATATATAGACGAGATGCAGTAATATAAAGTAAACTACCAATCATACCTCGATAAGTAGAAATATCAACATTGTTACCAGATTCATCTTTTGAAAGCTTAGTAGTAGTGGCCATAGGTGTTTTGTAAGCATTTGCATTTTCAAGTCCGTACTTTCTGACTAGTTCCTTTGCTTACTTGGATTGATTTATAAAGATGTCATCCTTTCTTTGGTGTATTTGAAGCCCAAGAAAATAAGTTAGTTCTCCTATCATACTCATTTCGAACTCATCCTGCATTTGCTTTGAGAATTTCTTGCAAAGATTTTCATTAGTGGATCCAAATATAATATCATCAACATAAATTTGAACGATTAAAATATCTTTAGAAATATGTTTTATAAATAGTGTAGTGTCTACTTTTTCTTCAAAAAAACCTATGTGAAGTAGAAATGAACTTAGTAGTTCATACCAAGCACGAGGAGCTTGCTTCAAACCATACAATGCTTTATCAAGATGAAATACATGGTTTGGGTGTGTGGGATCAGTGAATCCCGGTGGTTGTGCAACATAAACTTTTTCCGAAATAAAACCAGTTAAAAATACACTTTTAACATCCATTTAAAAGAGAGTAAAATCCATATAAGCAGCAAATGAAAGTAAGATACAAATGGCTTCAAGCCATGCATCAGGTGCAAAAGTTTCATCAAAATCTACACCTTCTTGTGGGTTATAACCCTGTGCAACAAGACGGACCTTATTTGTAGTAATTGATCCGTATTCGTCTAATTTGTTCCTAAACACCCACTTAGTTCCAAGTATAGTTCTATTGTGAGGTATAGGAAAAAGTCTCCATACTTGATTCCGTTTGAATTGATTAAGTTCTTCTTGCAATGCAATGATCCAGTCATTATCTTGCAAGGCCTCCTTAACATTCTTAATTTCAAGTATGGAAACGAAAGCAGAAAAATACATGAAATTTTGAGTTTGTGTGCGAGTTGTTACCCTTTTTGACATGTCACTTCGTATAAGAGTTGGTGGACGGCTATGATTTTCCATGCGGGACGCCTTTCACTTGTGGAAATTTGATGTCTTACATGTTCATCTTCCATGGCATCAATTTATTGTGTAGGCATCTTTTATATTTGCGATTTGGATGCGTCTTCATCTTGATGAGATTTTTTATTTTGAGCATTCATATTTGGGTCTTCTTCAATGTGAACCTGTTTCTTTTCAACCCGAACACCTGTCTCATCATCATCAACAACATGCAATATTTCTTTGGTGTAGGGATTAGTTTCATAAAAAATAACATCAATGGATTCCTGAATTGTGCATCTTCTTTTATTAAAAACGCGATATGCTTTGCTCCTAAGAGAATATCCTAATAAGACGCCTTCATCACTTTTACGATCAAAATTTTCCAAATTATCGAGAGTATTTAAAATGAACACTTTACATCCGAAGACGCGAAAGTAACTTAAGTTGGGAATTTTGCCATAATATAGTTCAAAAGGAGTTTTCTTAAGATATTTTCTAATGATTACTTGGTTAATTGTATAACATGCTTATTGACAGCCTCTGCACAAAAATGATTTAGATAAATCTTTTTTACTAAGCATGATTCGGGCCATTTCTTGAAGATATCGATTTTTCCTTTCAACAACTCCATTTTGTTGGGGAGTGCGAGACAAGCGAACTCATGTTTTATTCCATTTTTGTCACAAAATGAGGTAAAGAGTTCGTTTTGAAATTCTCCACCATGATCACTACGAATAGTAACAATGGTGAGGCTTTTCTCATTTTCCACTCTAGAACAGAATTTTTGAAATACATGTAATGTGTCATCTTTTTGTGTCATCAACAATTACAAAGGTATATCGTGCACCTCCATTACTACATGTTCGTGATGGTCCAAAAAGATCCATGTGCAAGAGTTCAAGGGGTCTAGAAGTTGATACCATTTTTTTGGTTTGTGAGAACTTTTAGTTTGCTTACCGAATTGGCACGACTCACACGGTTTATCTTACTCAAATTTGATTTTAGGGATCCCCTTACAAGCTCCTTGGTTACAAGTTTATTGAAATTGTCCATGGCCGTGTGTCCAAGTCTTTGATGCCATAACCAACCATCCTCATTTCTTGCGACAAAGCACTTCATATTTTCCTGTGCTAATTCATTAGAATTTATACACATTGTTACATCGGTTAGCGAGAAGTAAACAAGATTTATTGCTATCTAGTACAGTGCATGTATTTTTGTTAAAAGTAATGCTGTAACTTTTATCACATAATTGGCTGACACTAATTAGATTGTGTTTCAAACCTCTTACCAATAGAACATCCTCAATGGAGCATGAGGAACCAAAGTTTATTTTTCCTTTACCAATGGTTTGACCGGTGCTATTATCTCCAAAGATGATGTCCTTCCCTCTTTCCCTTGATAGTAATGAAAAGTATCTGTTGTCTCTTGTCATATGATTTGAGCATCCACTATCAAGGTACCACCGATCTTTAGTCTTAATACGCTGAGAAACCTACATCAAGATTAGTAGGTATAATTTTGTGTTCCCAAGTTTGTTTTGAACCTGCATTTATATCCTTTCTTATTCACACAAAATTAGTATTCCTTTTTAATAAACAGTTATACGAAATATGTCCTAATCTACAGTAGTAATGACATGTGATATGACCATGTCTTGAGTCATGCACACTTGCATAGTTTTGAGTTGGTTTGTGATTATGTTGGTGATTGTGCAAGTGCATATAACATGATGATTTAAATTTTTGATGGTGTATTGACTCTTCGTAACCAAGTCCTCGATTATCATGATAGGATCTTGAATTTTTTGTAATAAGGTAACTGGGCCCTTGATATTTTTCCACAATTTTTTCAAGCTCAGTTACTCTTTTACATAGTCTTCTCCTAATCATCTCATCGTCTTTTGTATTCGAACGAAGAGTGTCTAAAGTAGCATCAAGAATCGTATTTTGTTCAAATGCTTTATTACATCCTTCCACTACCTCATCAAAATTTCTTTCGCATTCTTTTAAATCATCTGTGAGTTTGGCAATATAAACAGTTTTTCATGAATTTCACTTAAGTGATCATCATGTGTTGCTAAGGACTCTCGAATTTGTTGTTTTAAAAGTTCGTTTTCCTCTAGCAATACATCATGATCTTCTCTATATGACTCAAAATTTTCCAAGATCAATGCATTCTTATTTTTCAATTTTTGTTTTTTTTCAATACAAGAGTCATATGTTTCATTTGGAATTTGTTTATATTGCCTAAGTTCACGACTTAATTTTAGTATAGTCTTTTAAACCATTACACATGTCTACTAGCTCATCATAAGTGGCTTCTTTGCTTATCTCTTCTTGAGATGGTGATTTCACCTCACCATTCCCAAGAGCCATGAAGCTGACGTCATCGTAGCACTGCTCTCCCTCACTTGAATCGGAGTCTAATCACGTTGCCTTTACCGCCTTCTTTTTCAGACCTTAGTTTGAGCGGTAGTAGTCCCTATTCCTGTCTTGTGAGACTGGATAATTTGCACGGATGTGTCCAGACTTCTTACACTTATACCATACGTCATCTTTATCTTTCTCCCTTTCTCCTTGGTACCTGTCATTTTTTTTTATGTTTGAGATACTTAAGAAATTGCTTGGTCAATAGGGCAATGTCCTCATCTGACTCCTCACAATCTAAATCTATTTTTGATGGTCGGGATTTTTCTGCTTTTAGTGCAATGGTTTTCTTTTTGGTTTTTGGTTCAATCCCGATGTTTTGTCTGTATCCTTTGGTTTCCGACATTTCCATCTCATATGTCTTTAGCTTTCCTTGGAATGTGTATTAGTCGAAATCCTTTTCTTCGAGGGTCTCCCTCATTGCAACAGCCTTTACATCCCACTCTGGCATGAGACAACTTATGAGTTTTCCGACCTTTCGGTCATCATCCAACCCCTTACCTAGGCTCTCAAATTCGTGGGCAATGATATCGAAATGGGTGAGCATTTGATCCACATTGTTTCCTGGCAACATGCGAAACACATCAAACTTATAAAAATATTAATTAATTTTAGCTTTTATCTCAGAAGCGGTTCCCTCATGCCGCTTCAGCATGTTGTTCTAGATCTCGTATACTGTATTACAGTTTCGCCTACATTGCATTAGTTCTTCATTATTCAACCCTGCATAGAGAGCCATCATGGCTTTGGAATTTGCTGTCTTGAGAGCCAGCTCCGCTTTTGTGAAAGCTGTCTTTCCGTCACTGACTGGAAAATCTGCTTTATTTATGCACACATTCCATACTTCTTCTCCAAGCATCTGTAGAAGATAAGACATATGAACTTTCCAAACATCATAGCATTTTCCATCAAAAAATGGTGAGCATGTAAGGCTTGTCCCATTGGAGACGAATGGCTCCGATGAGTACAAATTTTCGGGAGGAGGGATTTCGGTCATTGGACCTTTTGCTTAAGTTTTTAAGCTTTTGATAAGCACTTCGCTCTGATACCACTGTAATCACCCTAGGGGGGTGAATAGGGTAATTTTGCAGAATAAAAAAAAAATATTAAAATAAAGTGCAGAGTAAATAAAAAGAGTTAAGAATAGCAAACGCAGATAGCACAAATAACGCAGCGATGTAACGTGGTTTGACCTCCAAGTCTACGTCTACACCTTCTACTTGTAGCAATTTTTCGCCACAAGCATTCCACTATACTCAAAACCCTTGTACAGTGATTCTCGGTTCAGGCCGAGAGACCTATTACACCCACAGAACTTCTAACACAAGTCCCGTCAATCTCACCGAAATGGAAAAAGAAAAAGAAACCTCAAGTGACTAAATGATCCTGACTGAAGAATACAAAAAGATTGTCACACACACTCAGCTTGATTGTTGAAAGATTAGTTCAGAAAATTTTTCTCGGAAGTAATAAGTGAGGAATACTCAGTGGGTTCGGCCAATTAAATAGATTGGGAAGTGGATAGATCAAAATTAGAAACGATACATTCCGAAAATGTGAACACCACAAAGTGCGGTCGACCGCAATCTCGGTGCAGTCGACCGGTCATCTCTCTAACGTAAAGTAAAGGATGAAGGGTAGACTGCTTCTTACGCAACTGAGAGTTGCAGTCGACTGCGATGCGGTCGATCGTCATGAGGTGCGGTCGATCGGTATCGTGCTGTTCATACCGAATCCACTTTATATTCTTACCAAAAGAACTAATCAATCAATTAATCAATTTTACACAGATTTAAATCTCACAAATATAGAAAGATAGCAACTGGTCTTTTGTAGCTTTCTTAGACATTAATCAATCAATTGCTCTTTTTGAATATCTTCTTCTTTTGCTTGATTTCTCAATCTATCTTTATTACTTTTCTTCTTTGAATGATCCTGAAAATCTGAACAACTCAATTCAAACTTATTAATATTTATAGACACGTTTTGTGCACATCAAACTAAGAGTCAACACTGAGAAGCTTCAATGAAGAAATGTTCATTCGGGCAGGAGACAGCAATGAAGAAAGCTTCAATGAAGAAATTTTCCTTTGAAGAGGAAAGGAGAGGAGAGGAGACGGGGGCTTCGGGCAGGAGACAATGACGGCGACAGCAAGTTGCAGTTAGGGTTTCGGTGGCGATGGCGATGGGGGCGTCGGAAGCTGGAGACAACGATGGCGTCGAGGAGAATAGATACGGTGGTGTTGGCAACCGGGGAGGTCGAGGACGGCGGGAGTTGATTTTCGATTTTGGGTTTTGAGGGAAAGAGAGGCGATTTTCAATTTGGAATTTCAGAGAGAATAAGTGAGAGAGAGAGAGAGGGGGGGGGGGGGGGGGGGGGGGGGGGGGAAGGAGAAATGAAAAATATATTGGGGATTTAGCATTTTTGGGGGGTCTATACTGGCGCTTGTAGATAAAATGCCGGTATAGGTCACTATATTCCGGTGTTTATAAAAAACGCTACGAAAAATGCTGCTTATTTCGTGGTACATTTAACTATGGTTAACGCCGGTATAGACACTTTCTCTTGTAGTACCCATAGTGGAATTTGTGCCTGCTGGATCAAATTTATATTCGAAAAAGCATCTTTTTTAATATATAAACCCGTGGATATTATTTTCACCCTATGAATTTTGAAGCTATGATTTCTGATTCTTCTGGGATTCCATTAACCTATCTGAACTCCTTTTTAACTTTTGTATTTTGTTCACAGAAACTTTCTCAAGTTGGGATGCAATTTTATATGCTAAAATCATTTTAACATAACTACTCAGTTAAGATGAAATTAATTTTATTTCTTTATTGTTTTAAAATCATTCATGTTATGGTTGCTTGAGGTATGTATAAAAGGCCTTCCAAATGCAATATCTCCAATATTATAATCGGAGAAGGCCTTAGTGTCATTTGTCAATCTAACGCGTGTAACCCACGTACATAACTAATATGAAAGAAGTTTTAGGTTCGAGTTCTCATTACATCTGAGTTTTTTATTTTTAAAAAAATTATTAAGACATGTATTATCCATGCATAATTAATATAAAAGAGATCCCAGGTTCAAGGTGAGACTACGTTGAAATTTGTACTTTAAAAAATATATATTTATTTACACATGCATCGCACGTGTAAATTACTAGTCCTTATTAATTTATAAATGTTTTGATATATATATATATATATATATATATATATACTATTATTAAGCAAAGCCCCATTTTGGCGGCTTTTTACTATCATGCCCCTATAAACATAAAAGGCTAAAAAAAATATGGGGCTGATATCGGAGGTCAAAAATGTAATTTGCATGTATTATCTATATTATTATTAAGCAAAGCCCCATTTTGGCGGCTTTTTACTATCATACCCCCATAAACATAAAAGGCTAAAAAAAATATAGGGCTAATATCGGAGGTCAAAAATGTAATTTGCATGTATTACGAAAAAAATAAACACATGCATGCAAATATCAAAATGAATAAATTTGCATGCAATTACTTATGCAATTACTTTGCTGATGAATAAATTTGCATGCAATTACATTGGTAGGAGGAAACTATTCATTTGTTACCATTAATAGTACATGTTGGCTTCAATGTCTTGGAAGAACGATGTATGTATACTAAGTTGATCAAAATTTAAAAAGTAAACAATACAAAAAAGTTACTGTCTAAACTAATATGTGCATGCCTGTAGAAACCAAAATTGTCCAAATATCAAAATGTCAACTCTGCATGCAACCTCTTTGGTGACCAACCCCTTCCTCAAAATCCTACACACCTTTAAATATTAGGGCGTGCATCGCACGCGTGCAAATAGCTAGTATATATATATATATATACACACATCAAAATGAAACGCATAGATTATCGAATTTGCTTCTGTATCATACATTTTCGTCACTCTCTTAGCTGGGAATAAGTTATTGAGTAGAGAAAAAAAGACAATTAGAGGCCATGATATCAGATATTACTTGCTTCCTTAAACCTATCTGTGAAAGTTGTATGTTTTGTCCTTCAAAACCATCTCCATTTGAGATGCATTGTGATTAATATGCATGCGTGAACTTATTTAATATAATGCCTTAGATTGTGTGAAATTTGTTTTTGAGTTATATCGTTGAGAAGTTCTTTCAGTTTGTGACCCACTGGATGTAGGAAAGTTCTTCAAAATGCACTTTTTTTTTCTTATTTATGCTTCCAAATTATGTAGAGAAATAGGCGAGGTAGATTATAAAAATTTATTCTGTCATACTCTTGTGAGTGGGAATAACTAACTTTTGCCGACTTAATTAAGTAATTTGCCAGTATTAAAGCCTCCTCATAATTGTAAAGATTAGAAGAACAAAACCAAGACATTCGAAGCCATGATGCAAAGGTTCCATAAACCTATCCAAACTAAGATCTATAAAACAAGACTAACTTAATTTAATGTTTTCTCAAGTTAATGTTTTTCTTCATTTTCACAGATCAGCACGTGATCGTTCAGGAAGTCCTCCAACAAGGAGATACTAAGCTTATCCTGCTGCTCTCTTGCCTTTGCTCATTTGGAATTTCAATTGGGGTTTGGTACAAATACATTCATTAACTTGTTTGTCCTCAATGAGACTTTTGTTTCATCTGTCCCTTCCGCTCCCTTCCGCTGTTAGTTACTAGACGTTCGTTTTTTATTATGTATTATTTCATAGTGATTGTAGTTCTGGGTAATCTATCACTTGTGCGGGATTGATTTAGCTCAGAAGCGCGCTCTCTTTCACAGCCGAGGAGTAGTCATGATTTGCTCTCTACCGACGATCGAGCGAATCAGGAACCGTAACTAGAGGGAAGCTGCAGTTACCGTAGTTGTGGTGGTTCTGTTCTCTTTTGCAACTTAGGAAGTCATTCGGAATGAAAGATGATCATTTCGAGCTTTTCTTTTTGGCTACTAAAAGCATGTGTAGTCGTTGGCTATTTAACCAAATATCCAAAATTTGGCTCGAATCCTACTGTAGTCGTTGGCTATTTTGCAAAATTTGGCTTATGGGGAACAGTAGCGAGCTATATTTGGCAAACGATTTGACTAAATGGATAAAATAGCCCGACGAAACATTATTTTCCGTTTGTTGATCGGACGGTGTATAATTTACCGTCTGAATTTTTTTTTTATTAATAGAAAAATCGGACGGAAAATTATACACCGTCCGATTTTTTTTTTTACAAAGTTTTGGGACGGTAAATCATTTACCGTCTCATAATTTAAATGTTAAAAAAAAAGGAGAGAAGGGAAATGATATACCTGTTGAATTCTAACTGTGGAATAACTCAACAACGACGACGATATGCAAGAACAATAGAATTAAAATAAGAGAACAAAGAACAACAAAAAAATAGCACACAAGAACACACATGATTTTTTCGAGTTTCACCCAAAACAATGGCTAATTCCCCTCGCAGAGGCACTCTTGCGATTTCCACTAGAAATATGAAGAATAGGTTTACAAATCTCTTAAGAACTCACCACCAAGATGTAGGGTTTCTCTCTATCTCCCTTTCTCTTAATGACGGCTGATAGATCTCTTTTTTCTTTTTGTTTAACCCTAAAATCGTACACAATACAATATATATAGGTTTTCTCAAATTTCAATCTCAGCCGCTCATCGTTGGGACGGTCGACCGCAACACCAAGTCGGTCAACCGGTTCATACATTCGACTGTGCAGGTCCAACAGAGTGTAGGTCGGTCGACTGAGCCATCGATCGGTCGCCTCTTCAAGTGTACAGGGTTGAAGCAATGAGCGAGACAGTCAACTGCGCGGTCGACCGTACATTACCTGGGGTAATGTACGGTCAACTCATACACGATAATGAGTTGAAGAAGTAGACGAGAAGGAGAGTCGAAGTGGGAGCAGTAACCTGTTCTTCATTCTTCCAAAAACCCCAACAATCTCCCACTTGGAGACATATACACGAAATCTCTAACATGTTCTTCATTCTTCCATTGGCTTAGTCTAGGCATGTGTCTTTGCGAGTCTCCTCAATAATTAACCTGAAGACAATCAGATAGCGGTATAGCAAAACTATTGTTTCCTGCTATCCACCACCTCAGTGAGCATGTCCGCCGGATTCTTAGTGCCAAGAATCTTAGTTAGCTTCAACCATTTTTTCTCAACCATCATTCCAATAAAATGAAACCTCATTTGAATGTGTCGAGTTCTAGAGTGATATGCCGAGTTTTTCGTCAAGAAAACTACACTTCGATTGTCACACCATAGTTCACCTATGGGTTGCTTCCTGCCCAACTATTTCATAAGCTCCGAAATCCACATGTCTTTCGTCACTTATGCAAGTGCCATATATTCTGACTCCATGGTTGACTGTGCTACAACCCTTTGTAACTGTGAAGCCCAACTAACAGTTGTTTCACCAACTGTAAATACATACCCTGTAATACTTCTGCAACCATCACGATCGCCCAAAAAACCCGCATCCACATAACCATGTACATGCAAAGAATCTCTCCCAAAATAAAGAGAGTGATATGAAGTACCTGCTAGATATCTAAGAATCCACCATACTGCATCTCAATACTGTTTACCTGGATTTTTCATGTAACGACTGACAACTTCCACTGCTTGTGCGATATCTGGTCTTGTAGACACCATCGCATACATCAAAATCCCAATGGCTGAGGCATAAGGAATAGCAGTCATTTCCTCCATCTCTGCCTCCATTTTAGAACACAAGTCCATCGATAACTTGAAGTGAGCAGCCAAGGGACAAGTGACTGTCCTCGCGCTATCCATTTCGAATCTCTTCAACACTTTCTTCACATAGTCCGCTTGTGATAACCAAAGCTTCTTGCTTCTCCTGTCTCTACTAATCTTAACGCAGATAATTTGCTTTGCTTCACCCAAGTCCTTCATTGTAAACTCCGAATCTAGTGCCTTTTTCACTTTCTTGATCTTCTCCATACATAAACCTGCTAACAACATGTCGTCCACATACAACGCCAAAGGTAACTATATCATTGTCCTCATATCTACGAACATACACACAATGATCTATTTCGCATCTGTTGTAACCCCCATTTCCGCAAATACGTATTTCCTGAATATTTTCTGTATTTCGATATTTATAAATTCATTATTTGTTAAATTCAATTTGGATTTTACATTAAAGTGTTTTTCTAATCGACAATTATATTTATTTCGAATAATGGTATATTTGAACTTGTTTTCTATTCCTAATTGATTGACTATTTACATTTTAGACCAAATCAAATTTATTTTTACTATTTGGATTATTTTGATAAATGTGTTAAACCGAATTCATAATTTATATAATCTATAGTTGTTATTGCTATTACTATCATCTTGATTATTATTTTTATTTTATTATTATTATTGTTATTATTGTTATTATTGTTACTATTATTATTATTTCTATTATTATTATTATTATTATTGTTTGTTACTAATATGATTATTATTATTTTATTTTATAAACCCTATAAAGCTAATTATTTTCCCCCTATTTTTCTATTTTGGATTTTATTGTATTTTATTTTCTTTTTCTTGATTATTGTATGTGAATTTTCTGTGAATAATAAATCTTGCTTTTCTGTGGCTCATTTATTCTCTTTTGACCATTTGGTACTCTTTTGGCTTGAATTCTGCTATTTTTGGCTCACTACAAATTTTGCACTTTGTGTTTTGAGTTTGAATTGATCCATTATACGTCTATCTCATTGATCTGTATTTATTCTTCGCTTTTTGGAGCCTAAACCCGTACCCTAAACCCATTAACCCACAACTCAAAAACCCACATCTCAATCTCCTATTTAAATACCCCCTAAACCCTAATATTTTATTCTAAATCTCCTTCTCTCTCCAACCCGCCGCTCATCCTAATAGTTTGTGTAATGCCCCGATTTTCATTTATGAAAATTATTTATTTATTTTTGTACGTAGTGTGCACGTGCAATTTTCGTAATATGAAATCTTATAATTATTTTCATTATGGATGGTGAGTATATGTATATGTATATGTGTTCTTTAATTATTTTTATAAAGGCCCTTATCTTCAAATAAACATAAGCCCAAATCTAATTTATTTATTTTTGTAAAACTATTATTTTGGCCCATCAATTTAAGCCCATGAATTATTTCTATTTTAATTACAACTTGTAATGTGGAACACCTTTTTAAAGAGTATTTTTTATAATGTACAACTTTAAAATAGAGAACTAGTGCATGCACGTGCATTGCACGTACACGTGCATGAGCACACTATTTTGGCCAGTTTTGAAAGAAGTGGGGTTAGTGCATGGGTGGTTACCTAGAGTGTGGGTAGTTACTACAAGTCCTACTCTCATCCTAACCCTTGATCCTATAACCATCTACTAAATCCTAGCCCTCCATCTCACCCAAAGATTGAGTATAAATACCCCCCCCCCTTAGCCTAGTTATTTTTGTACTCTTTATTTCTCCAAAACCTATAGTATAAAATACATTGTTAGTAGTATAGTAAGTGAGTTAAAAGATTGAGATTTGAGAGTTGTGAGTTGTGTTTGCACCAAGAAAGGGAAGGCCGGCATCAAGGAGCTCGGGTTGGCATTTTGGAAGGTTTGGGTGCACATCGAGGAGGAGAAGGAACGCACTTTTGGCAAGGACTTTTAGGAGGTGTTGCAATTGTATTTCTCTCCAACTAAGGTGGGTTATTTTCCATATTTCTAATTAGATATCATGCTAAGGTGGGTTATTTTCCATGTTTCTAATTAGATAGCATGCTAAGATTGATTGAAATGATAATGCATGAAAGAGATTAATAAGAGTACACCTAATTGGGAAAATGGTTTGTTAGTTGATTGAACTGATGCTAAATAGATTGCATGAATTGTAAGTTGTGTGTGAATTGTTTATGGCTATGGAATGCTTGGATTAAAATTCGTTATTAGCATCAAAACTAAATGCAAATGCTAGTAGATGAAATTGTTGCTTTATGTGCTTCGATGGACTTTCATGATATGAGTTAGAATGAACAAATTAAGATTTTTTTTCGGATTATAAATGAAGGATAAACAGGGAATTAATATAGGGAATAATAATGTTGAGTTGTGTAAGAATTGTCAAATGAATTATGAAAAGAATAGTACACAGATTTAAATTATATTTTTGAAAACCCCGTAATACAGTCGACTGCTATGTGCAACAGTCGACTATTCTGATCATTGATTTCAAGATTAAAAATATTGCAGGCCAGTCGACTGATACATTTAACAGTCGACTTCTTTTCGAAGTTTTGCATTATTGCGGAACAGCCGACTAACCATTTCGACGGTCGACTTTCCTGAAGTTTTCAAGTAAATCTGCCTCTTTTTGTGAAACAATTCATATGACTTGTGGCCTAGTATAAATAAGTACAACTTATGAGAAATTATTGGGAGTTACTAGAATGAAATAAAGCGTATTTTTGAAAGTAAAAGTGAAATTGAAACTATAGTTTTACAATCGTATAATTTCATAAAAATGTGTTGTGACAAAAAAATTGAGATAAGTGTTAGAAATTGGAAGAAAGAAAGTATATGTTATGTATGAATTATTCTTGTTGAAGAATAGTATGACATTAATGAGTTTGTGAACATTCACTTTGATTAGACATTTGTGAAATGATTTTAATGTGGAAATACATGTTAGCTATGAAATGCATGATAATTGAACTTCATGTATGGTTATTGAGTCATGAATAATTTGGAAATCATGTGATTGGAAAAGAGAAATGTTATTGAGTATGACAAACTCAAATATGTGAATTTGTGAATTGAAATTGAAAATTAGGGTGTAGCCAAAACTCACACCGGCAAGTGAAAGTGATGAAACATGAATATTGAAATTGAAAAGACCAGTTTGGGTCATTGTAAAATGAAAGAAATAAGACCGGTAGTAGTAAGGGGGCTAATTCTAAGAGATTGATTTTGTTCATGATTTTATTAAATTTAAGGATTTAGTACATAGTGAAGAGGTGATGAAAGTGAGAGAAAAACACAAGTATGAGGGTCTTGAGTCTACGATGTGGGTGTGATCCACAGAATGCATGCTTGATGCGTCAAGACATGGCATGGGCACTACTCCAGAAGATCGGGATCTTGGCGACGCTTGTGAGATGTTTGGTGACTACAAGAGGATCGTGTGCCATGAAGGAGGCTGAATTGCCACAGAATGCATGCTTGATGCGTCAAGACATGGCATGGGATTCCCCTCCAGGTTTTCTGTACACGAGCTTGTACTCATAGATCATCTAGGATACTTACCGTAGTTACAGTAGTAGATTAAGTCATGACGAGGGATTGAACCCTACAAGATGAAGAACGATTAAGAGACTTGCCCTCGGACCTATGTAGTATGGGATGCATAGATACCAAACAAGTGTGCATTAGTTATGTAATATAAATAATTGCATTAAGTACTAAGTGCACAATCACAACACGACATTAATAGGGTATTTCCTTTAGTTTGATATGTGACAAGTTTGTGTTTGTTAAATATGGAAAATCAGTTATACTATTTCCGGCATAGAGAGGATGGCCGTGTATAATGTTCCTCGATTGAATAAACTGACGTACCCACAGTTTTGTATGCAGTGTAAATGACATGATAAAGATTAAAGAAGTACAGATGCTTAGAGATTATTCACATGTTGATTATTCAAATGTTGATGTACACTTATTTAAATGTTGTAAATTTGCTTCTGCTGTAAAAATGTAAAGTGTAAAATTTTCATGTAACTCTGATGTAAAGTGAAAAGTTTTAATTTCCTCGTAAAATTGTACAAAAGAAGTGTAAAGATCCTGTGGAATCTCGAATCCAGTTGTGTTTTGGAATTCGGGGTGTAACAGAGTGGTATCAGAGCCACGCTTCACACTAGTACAAATTTATACGGAACGACACCCTAGAAGTGGACATTAGAGTGTGTGTTTGAGTCTAGAGATCTAAATGTAAGTTCTTACATTTGTGTTGCTCTATGACTTATGCTTCTTCCTCCCTATTTCTAAGATGGCTGATCACTTCGACCCTGCTAGAGACGACATTTGGCATATCATTGAGGAAGATTACTATCCTGAGCAAACAGATTTCGAGGAAGAGTACTATCCAGGGCAAGCTGATTCTGACGGAGAAGAATGGCCTGAATCCCGAGAGATCACCCCACCTCCGGATTCATCTGATGACTCTTCTGACGAAGAAGAAGAACCAGTTCCAAAGTAGTCTTGTGATATCTCTTCAAAGGCAAGTAGAAACACTGCGGGAGAAAGTTGGACTATTAGAGGCTCAATTGGCAAAGCATAAGGACGACTTCGCAGTTCTCAGTCATCGTGTATGGAAACTCGAGAAGAGGAAGAATATGACCGATGTGCTGAAGGGAGAAGTTGAAGAACTACGGGGAGAACTTTGAGAAGCGAAAAGGACCCGTAAGAGTTAGACTGTTGTTTCTTTTCCCGCTTATTTAGTGAACTGTTACGTAATGGATGTGTATTATGTAACGGGAGAACTTTATTTGAATGGAATGAAAGCTGTTGTTTTGTTCGATACTGGATCCTTTCATACTTTTATGTCTTCTAAATTTGCTATAGTGTTGGGAGTTGAACCGAAGATTTTTCCAGGCAAGATCTTAGCAGTAGCTACTCCATCAGGGAAAACTTTAATCACTGATCGGTACTATGCGAATTGCGAGATTATGATTGGGGACAGAATTTTCGGGATTGATCTGATCGAGCTGACTATCTTAGGAGTCGATGTTATCATTGGCGTTGATTGGATGTCGGTGTACAGTGCAAGCATCGAGTGTAAGACCAAGATGGTAACAGTGAAGGCTCTAGGTGGACCTGAAGTCAATTTTCAAGGAAAGAAAAAATGTTCTAGGCTGGTGGCAGCTATCCACAAGGAAGAAATTCCTGTGGAAGTGCAAAGGATTCCTGTGGTTCGGGACTATCCGACTGTATTCTTGGATAATTTTCTTGGCTTACCCCCGTATCGTGATGTAGAGTTCAGCATCACTGTTCAACCAGGGAGTGCACCCATTTCTAAGGCACCGTATAGGATGGCTCCAGTGGAACAGGATGAGGTGAAACGGCAGATTAAGGAACTGTTGGAGAAAGGCTTTATTCAACCTAGTGCGTCACCTTGGGGAGCACCAGTGCTTTTGGTAAAGAAGAAGGATGGATCGATGAGAATGTGTATCGATTACCGAGAGCTGAATAAGGTCACTGTTCAGAATAAGTATCCTATTATCCGAATTGATGACTTGTTCGATCGTCTACAAGGAGCAACTGTTTTCTCCAAAATAGATCTTTGATCAGGATATCACCAAGTTCGAGTGAAAGCTGAAGATGTGCACAAAACTGCATTTAGAACTCGACATGGGCATTACAAATTCTTAATTATGCCATTTGGAGTGACGAATGCACCCGCAATCTTCATAGATTTGATGAACAGAGTTCTGATGCCGTTTATTGATTCTTTCGTTGTGGTGTTTATCGACGATATTCTCGTGTACTCCAAGTCAGAAGAGGAGAACACCGAGCATCTGGCAGCAGTTTTGAAGAAGCTGGAACAGCAGGAGTTGTATGCCAAGCTATCCAAGTGCGATGTCTGAAAATCTGAAGTGGCATTCCTAGGTCAAATCCTTTCTAAGGAGGGAGTGGCAACTGACCCTCAGAAGATAAAGGCAGTGAGAAATTGGGCTAGGCCTACTACAGTAAAGGAAGTCAGAAGTTTTCTTGGAATGACTGAATACTACAGGAGATTCATTCAAGGTTATGCTCAGTTAGCCGTACCGCTTACTGGTTTGACCAAGAAGAATGTGAACTTCAAGTGGACTGAGCAATGTGAGGCAAGCTTTCAGGAGTTGAAAGAGAAGCTAACTACTGCACCTATTTTGGCTTTGCCTAGAGCAGGTGTTGAGTATGATGTTTACAGCGATGCTTCACATCGTGGGCTTGGTTGTGTCTTAATGCAAGAAGGAAGAGTAATCTCTTATGGGTCTAGGTAACTATGACTGCATGAGAAGAATTACCCGACTCATGATCTGGTGTTGGCTGCGATTATCTTTTCCCTGAAGCAATGGAGACACTACGTGTACGGTGAGAAATTGAACATGTACACGGACCACACGAGTTTGAAGTACATATATCAGCAGAAGGATCTGAATTTGAGGCAGCGGAGATGGTTGGAAGTGCTTGAGGACATGCGACCTGAGATCAAGTATCATCCTGGAAAAGCTAATGTTGTTGCTGATGCACTTAGTCGCAAGAGTAGTTTATCCAGTTTGATTACAACTCAGAAGCATATGATGGAGGAATTGGATCGAGCAGGTATTGAAGTTGTCTTGCAAAGATTGGGAGCATCTTTAGCTCAATTGAAGCTTCAGCCTATTCTGAATGGAAGGATCATCGCAAGTCAGGAGTTTGATGCTGATATCTTGGAGATAAAAGAGCAGGTTGGTGCTGGCAAGTTGCCCGGATTTCAAATCAGGGATGGAGTGTTGTGGTTCGGAGATAGACTATGTGTGCCAAATCAGGCGGACCTGAAAGAGAGTATTCTTCAGGAGGCGCATGCTATTCTTTTGTCGGTACATCCTGGAAGTACTAAGATGTACATAGACATCAAACCGCATTTCTGGTGGTCAGGTTTGAAGCGGGATATGGCTGAATTTGTGGCGAAGTGTGAGGTTTGTCAGCAAGTCAAAGCCGAGAATCAGAAACCCGGAGGTCTATTACACCCGTTACCTATTCTAGAATGGAAGTAGGATAACATCAGTATGGATTTCATTACGGGATTGCCCAAGAGTCCTAAAGGCAATGATGTGATTTCGGTTATAGTCGAGCGACTAACCAAGTCCGCTCACTTTTTGGCGATGAAACTCACTGCTTCGATGGACAAGTTAGCTGAGTTGTATGTTGGCGAGATCGTCAGGCTTCATGGTGTTCCATCAACTATTGTGTCTGATCGAGATGCACGGTTTACTTCGCATTTCTGGAGGAGTCTTCAGACAGCTTTAGGTACCAAGACGGATTTCAGCACTGCTTTTCATCCGCAAACCGATGGGCAGACCGAGAGAGTCAACCGTATTCTTGAGGATATGCTTCGGTGTTGTATACTAAACTTTGGAGGCAGTTGGGAAAGGCATTTACCCTTGGTAGAGTTTGCCTACAACAATAGTTTTCAGACTAGCATCGGGATGGCGCCGTACGAAGCTCTGTATGGCAGGAAGTGCAGGACCCCTGTTTGTTGGTTTGAAGTTGGGGAGCGTCAATTATTTGGGCCTGAGCTTGTGCAGCAAACCTCTGAGAAGATTGTTCTGATCAGGAAAAGGTTGGTAGAAGCTCAGAGCAGGCAGAAAAGCTATACAGACAACCGGAGAAGGGACCTTGAGTTTGAGGAAGGTGACTTTGTCTTTCTGAAAATATCGCCCAGTAAAGGTGTGATTCGATTTGGCAAAGGCGGGAAATTAGCCCCGAGGTTTATAGGCCCGTACAAGATATTGAAAAGGATCGGGAAAACTGCTTACCGGCTTGAGTTACCGGAAGAGTTGTCTCAGGTACACAATGTCTTTCATGTGTCTATACTGAGAGGTTATATTCCAGATCTGAGTTATCATTTACCTGAAGTGCGGGAAGATTTGCAGTTGGATCTGAATTACATCGAGTCTCCTAACGAGATTGTTGATTGTCGAGAGAAAGTCTTGAGGAATAAGACGATACCGATGGTCAAGGTAGTCTGGAGAAACCATTTGGTTGAAGAGGCTACTTAGGAGTCTGATGAGAGGATGTTGAGAGATCATCCTGAGCTTTTTGCTTGATTTGTAGTTTTGTATTTTCTTATGCTTGCTTTTGTTTCTCGCTCTTGAATGTAGTTCCGGGGACGGAACTATTCTAAAGAGGGAGTGTTGTAATGCCCCGATTTTTATTTATGAAAGTAATTTATTTATTTTTGCACGTAGTGTGCACGTGCAATTTTCGTAATATGAAATCTTATAATTATTTTCATTATGGATGGTGAGTATATGTATATGTATATGTGTTCTTTAATTATTTTTATAAAGGCCCTTATCTTCAAATAAACATAAGCCCAAATCTAATTTATTTATTTTTGTAAAACTATTATTTTGGCCCATCAATTTAAGCCCATGAATTATTTCTATTTTAATTACAACTTGTAATGTGAAACACCTTTTTAAAGAGTATTTTTTATAATGTACAACTTTAAAATAGAGAACTAGTGCATGCACGTGCATTGCACGTGCACGTGCATTGCACGTACACGTGCATGAGCACACTATTTTGGCTAGTGGGGTTAGTGCATGGGTGGTTACCTAGAGTGTGGGTAGTTACTACAACTCCTACTCTCATCCTAACCCTTGATCCTATAACTATCTACTAAATCCTAGCCCTCCATCTCACCCAAAGATTGAGTATAAATACCCCCCCCTACCCTAGTTATTTTTGTACTCTTTATTTCTCCAAAACCTATAGTATAAAATACATTGTTAGTAGTATAGTAAGTGAGTTAAAAGATTCAGATTTGAGAGTTGTGAGTTGTGTTTGCACCAAGAAAGGGAAGGCCAGCATCAAGGAGCTCGGGTTGGCATTTTGGAAGGTTTGGGTGCACATCGAGGAGGAGGAGAAACGCACTTTTGGTAAGGACTTTTAGGAGGTGTTGCAATTGTATTTCTCTCCAACTAAGGTGGATTATTTTCCATATTTCTAATTAGATATCATGCTAAGGTGGGTTATTTTTCATGTTTCTAATTAGATAACATGCTAAGATTGAGTGAAATGATAATGCATGAAAGAAATTAATAAGAGTACACCTAATTGGAAAAATAGTTTGTTAGTTGATTGAACTGATGCTAAATAGATTGCATGAATTGTAAGTTGTGTGTGAATTGTTTATGGCTATGGAATGCTTGGATTAAAATTCGTTATTAGCATCAAAACTAAATGCAAATGCTAGTAGATAAAATTGTTGCTTTATGTGCTTCGATGGACTTTCATGATATGAGTTAGAATGAACAAATTAAGATATGTTTTTGGGATTATAAACGAAGGATAAACAGGGAATTAATATAGGGAATAATAATGTTGAGTTGTGTAAGAAATATCAAATGAATTATGACAAGAATAGTACACAGATTTAAATTATATTTTTGAAAAACCCCGCAGTACAGTTGACTGCTATGTGCAACAGTCGACTATTCTGATCATTGATTTCAAGATAAAAATATCGCAGGCCAGTCGACTGATACATTTAACAGTCGACTTCTTTTCAAAGTTTTGCATTATTGCGGAACAGTCGACTGACCATTTTGACAGTCGACTTTCCTGAAGTTTTCAAGTAAATCTGCCTCTTTTTGTGAAACAATTCATATGACTTGTGGCCTAGTATAAATGAGTACAACTTATGAGAAATTATTGGGAGTTACTAGAATGAAATAAAGCATATTTTTGAAAGTAAAAGTGAAATTGAAACTATAGTTTTACAATCGTATAATTTCATAAAAATGTGTTGTGACAAAAAAATTGAGATAAGTGTTAGAAATTGGAAGAAAGAAAGTATATGTTATGTATGAATTATTCTTGTTGAAGAATAGTATGACATTAATGAGTTTGTGAACATTCACTTTGATTAGACATTTGTGAAATGATTTTAATGTGGAAATACATGTTAGCTATGAAATGCATGATAATTGAACTTCATGTATGGTTATTGAGTCATGAATAATTTGGAAATCATGTGATTGGAAAAGAGAAATGTTATTGAGTATGACAAACTCAAATATGTGAATTTGTGAATTGAAATTGAAAATTAGGGTGTAGCCAAAACTCACACCGGCAAGTGAAAGTGATGAAACATGAATATTGAAATTGAAAAGACCAGTTTGGGTCATTGTAAAATGAAAGAAATAAGACCGGTAGTAGTAAGGGGGCTAATTCTAAGAGATTGATTTTGTTCATGATTTTATTAAATTTAAGGATTTAGTACATAGTGAAGAGGTGATGAAAGTGAGAGAAAAACACAAGTATGAGGGTCTTGAGTCTACGATGTGGGTGTGATCCACAGAATGCATACTTGATGCGTCAAGACATGGCATGGGCACTACTCCAGAAGATCGGGATCTTGGTGACGCTTGTGAGATGTTTGGTGACTACAAGAGGATCGTGTGCCATGAAGGAGGCTGAATTGCCACAGAATGCATGCTTGATGCGTCAAGACATGGCATGGGATTCCCCTCCAGGTTTTCTGTACACGAGCTTGTACTCATAGATCATCTAGGATACTTACCGTAGTTACAGTAGTAGATTAAGTCATGACGAGGGATTGAACCCTACAAGATGAAGAACGATTAAGAGGCTTGCCCTCGGACCTATGTAGTATGGGATGCATAGATACCAAACAAGTGTGCATTAGTGTCATGTAATATAAATAATTGCATTAAGTACTAAGTGCACAATCACAACACGACATTAATAGGGTATTTCCTTTAGTTTGATATGTGACAAGTTTGTGTTTGTTAAATATGGAAAATCAGTTATACTATTTCCGGCATAGAGAGGATGGCCGTGTATAATGTTCCTCGGTTGAATAAACTGGCGTACCCACAGTTTTGTATGCAGGGTAAATGACATGATAAAGATTAAAGAAGTACAGATGCTTAGAGATTATTCAAATGTTGATTATTCAAATGTTGATGTACACTTATTTAAATGTTGTAAATTTGCTTCCGCTGTAAAAATGTAAAGTGTAAAGTTTTCATGTAACTCTGATGTAAAGTGAAAAGTTTTAATTTCCTTGTAAAATTGTACGAAAGAAGTGTAAAGATCATGTGGAATCTCAAATTCAGTTGTGTTTTGGAATTCGGGGCGTTACAGTTTGTGACTCCCAACTCCTTGGCCTCGATTTCTTTGCCTTCTCGATCTCCCCCTCTTGTGGAAACCTCTCTATCTCTCTCTCCCTCTCCCGAATACCTCAAACCCTAACGTAGGCCCCAAACTCCCAAATCATCCGAACCCTAGCACAAATTCTCCAACCCCCTAGCCTGTACAAGTTGTTTGTCTACAACAGCAGCTTCTCACATCTTCGCCAACTCTCTATCTCTCTCTTTGGACCAGGTATTTACTTAATCCCGATTTACTATAATGAACTATTTTAATTTCTTGAATTATTTTTCAATTTTGGAGTTGGGTTTTTTTGTATTATGCGTAGTAGTCTATAATTTAGAGAGTATACAACTAGCTCTGATCGTGTATGTTGTAAATATTTTGTTGACATTTTTGTAGATATAGTGTTAGTTGTAGTGGTGAAATATAGGAGAAGGAAATAAACGAGATTAAAAAATTCATTTTGTACTAGTAGGTCGGACTCGCTGCGTAGAAGGTAACGGAACTTGTAGAGGCGATTTCCGTCTCACGGTTTGTGAGATACGTCCGTTAATCAATTTTACTCAATACAACGGATATAAAGCGATACATGGCCATATTCTTCAAACCGAGAGTCAGAACTCACCTCTGCAAGTTCCGCTGGCTTGTGTTTGGTGTGCCACACTTGACGGCCAAATTTAGGAATTTTTCCATCTCGTTTTTGTTGTTTTGACGCATATATGAAAAACCTTTAATCCACCTCGGAATTTTTTTAGTACGTTATGAATAGAAAAATGCTTAAACGAAGTCCAAATAATACGAAACTGTGCGAGTAGGTTGGTCTCGCCACTCACAAGTCATACCAACTTGTACATGCGAGTTCCGACCCATGGTTTGCGAGATACGTCAATGTATCGCTTTCCGCTCATTTTTCAAGAGTAAAACGATACACGACCGTATCTTTCAAACCGTAGGTCGGAACTCGCATGTACAAGTTGCATTGGCTTGTGTGTAGGGAGCCTGACCCAACGGCCAAATTTTGGAATTTTTGCATCTCGTTTGTGTTGTTTTGACACGTATATGAAAAAACTTCAATCTACCTCGAAACTTTTTTAGTATGGTCTCAATACAAAAATGCTTAAACGAAGTCCAAAAAATACGAAACGGTGCGAGTAGGTTGGGCTAGCCATTCACAACCCAATGCAACTTGTATTTCCGAGTTTCGACCCATGGTTTGCGAGATACGTCAATATATCGTTTGCCGGTCTTTTTTAAAGAGTGAAAGTGATACATGACCGTATATTTCAAACCGTGGGTCGGAACTCACTTCTATAAGTTGTGTTGACTTGTGTTTGGTGTGCCAGAGGTGATGGCCAAATTTTGGAATATTTGCATTTCGTTTGTGTTGTTTTGACGCGTATAAGCGAAGTTTTGAAATTTTTGCATCTCGTTGGTTTGTGTTTGTTATTTTCCGGCGAATAATTAGTTTTATATATGCAAACTTTTTTTACAGAGAAAGGTCTAGAACGAGGGGAACCGGAAGGACATCTCTGGAAGCTCGGGGGGAACATTCCACAGAGAATGTGAGAACTATTAATTTGTATTGTCCCTAATTTTGTATTTAGTGATATTGTTATTAGACTAATAATAATTGTGTTTTTGGGTTCGTGTAGGTTGGTGCATCCTCTTGATTACACCACGTCGTGGTCCAGGACCAATATTTCCCCGTGAACTGAGCTTGCAAGACCGCCACAGATCCGCGAAAGTGTGGGGTGGGACGACGCAAAGGTGTAATTTCCGCACCCACGAGACCATGAAGGTGCACCCACGTATTGTCGAGTACCTAGTAGCGGCCGGTTTCTACGGAATTAGCATGATGGGTCAGGTTAAACTCAACCGAGCACTTCTCTCAGCACTCGTGGAGCGATGGAGGCCAGAGTCGCACACGTTCCATCTACCGGTTTGAGAGATGATGGTGTCACTACAGGATATAGCGATGATATCCGGTCTTCCAATAGATGGGTTGGCCATGACGGGTAATATAAACTTTGATAAAATGGACCTGTGTAATGAACTTCTCTGTACAGAGTTTGATGAGGCAGCCGCGGAAAATAAGGAAATTTTTGTCGTACAATCAATTCGACTATCTTGGTTGAATGGACGTTTTGATGGGACATTGACCAATGCAACGTCCGACCACTATGTACAGTTCTACACCAGATGTTACATTCTAACGGTGCTCGGAGGGGTTCTATTGCCTAACTCATCCGGGGATACGGTGCACCTCATGTATCTACGATTGCTCGCCGACCTAGGCTTAGCTGGCCGGTACGGTTGGGGAAGTTGCGCATAGGCAACAATATATAGGTCGTTGTATTCTGTAGCACTAGATGGGATGGAAATGACCGGTCTGATGGTTTTGTTATAGATTTGGTCATGGGAGCGACTGCACTTGGGTCATCCCCGCATTAGGAGACCGGCGGCCGGTTGGATGGCCGAACCAGAAAATTCTCATATGTTAGCACCCTTAGGGGTATATTGGGCTGGTAGTCAGAGTTACAAAGATAACCCAAACGGTGTACTAACGTACTCAGAGACGAGCTCGACCAACTACGAGAAGAGTTCGTGATTTGGGTGCCATATACACCCGAGCAGGTAGGAAGACTACCACCGATGTGCACCACCGGGTCGCAGTTGTGGTTGACGACGGCTCCACTCATCAACTTCGGTATAGTGGAGCATCCACGGCCGGAGAGAGTCCTTTATCAGTTCGGTCTTCAACAAGATAATCCCCCAAGCTGCGCAAACCTATACGACCATGAGTTACACGCCATGAGGGGTACCGGTCGCATGCCTACTCATGATTGGGCAAATTTCCATCGTGTTCACGTTGCAGAATGGAACGAGCGACGGTTTGAACATGTAATTACCGATGTAGAAGAGTATGATGGCAGAGTGCAAGGAAAGTACATGCAATGGTTCATATCAATTACACGTTTGTACATCTCTCCCGATACAGAACTACTTGCTGGTGTTCAATGATTAATTAGGAGAGGGAGATTGAACCACCACCCGCCTATTCTAGTTCACAATGTTCTAACGGAAGGCCTCAGCTATACGTACAGTGGTAAGTATAATCTTCAAATTTCTTTGAATGTTCGTTATATTTAAAGTTATTGAATTGTTTACTTTTCCAAATCTGTATAATTGTTTTTTTTGGTGTTTTTTGTTTTAGATTGATAATACGATGGACATGGCAAAAGAATGCGCGAACGTAATCAAAAGTAATGCGGGCATGGCTATGAAGAGGTTCGCTCAGAGGATGTTCGCTTCATGCCATACCAATTTGGATGTTCTGGGAGAGGCTAAACGTTTGGATCGAGCAATAAAGTCACCGAGAGAGCGACGTAAAAGCGTGAGGGGTAGGCTAGCTGCATTGATGGGGCAACAACGGGAACGTGAGCTGAGAGAACAACAAGCTTCAACTTCACATCCATCTCAAGAACAAGAGCAACAAGATGAGAATGAAGAGAGGGTTGTAGGAGACGTACAAGAGGAGAGAGGAGGAGAAGAAATCCCTGAATCGTCCACCCTGCTCCGGCGTCGAAATCCTACTCGAAAGAGGCAAGCACCACAACCATACACGCCTGGTTCTTAGCTAATACCGTATACAATTTGTTGGTTGTAGTAATTTTTTTTTTTTTTGGTTTTATCCTTGTTCTAACTTAATATGTGGTAATTGTTATTCGAAAGTTTAAGTGTAATTGATGTTGTTGTTAATTGCTAATAGTCAATTATGTTGATGGGAAAGTGTTTGCAAATTGGGGAAAAAATCAAGTGTAGGTGATGGGAAAGTGTTTGCAAAATGGGAAAAAATCAAGTGTAGCAGTTGTAGCTACTGTGTGGAGTTGTAGATAAATTTTTATTTTTTTTACCGAGGCCGTTGTCTCCAATAACGTCTTAGGTTAGTTGTTGAAATTTTTATTTTCATCAATAAAATACAGAGAGTAAGACAACTATATTTTGTATACCTTAGGCCGTTGTCTCCAACAACGGGGGAGACAACGGCCTTGGTAGTAGGAAAAATATTGCACAATTTGGGGTGCTCTCTGACTTGTTGGAGTTAAAAACCGCAACAAGTCAGAGAGCAAGACCCCTATATTTTTATACCTTAGGCCGTTATCTCCAACAACGGCCTAGGTAGTAGGTCAAAAGTTGCATAATTTGGGGTGCTCTCTGACTTGTTGGAGTTAAAAATAGCAACAAGTCAGAGAGCAAGACCCCCTATATTTTTTATACCTTAGGCTGTTGTCTCTAACAACGGCCTAGGTAATAGGCAAAATGTTGACCTTTTTGCTTTTTACAATTTTCTCTTCACTCTTTACGAGCAATCTTTGTGGAACTTGATACAAAAGATAGATGATCTATGCCTTTATATCGTTTATATATTTTTTTATTTTTCCATTTTTTTACACCTAACTAACCATATATAATCATGATGTTTAAATATTTACAGAAAATACCAGAAAATATAAGATAATCTTGTCATTTGTAAAAAAACATTTTATTAAATATATTCTTATCACTTAAATGTAAATTCTTCTGCTTAGCGTACACCTATCCGGTTATTGGTTAGGGTTAGGGTTAGGGTTAGTGTTTTAAGTTGGGTTAGTGTTAACGGGGGTTAAGTGTAGGTTAAGGGTTATTGTAGGATTAGGGTTATTGCAAGAAACACATTTGCGGTAAGAGCTTGTTTTGGGTTATCATTAATTAGGTTAATATTTGTAGTTGGGAGTTGATAGGTAATAAGTTTTCAGTAAAGAGTTTACAGATATTTAAGTTCTATCAATGCTCTATATGACTAGTATATAAAGACTTGTTTGTGTTATGAATGGAGCATTAAACTCTTTTCAGTAAGTACCACTCAGAACATTCAAAATTACTGAAAAATAGACGGAAAACAGAATACTCACATGTAGATCCCCTTTTGCATAACAGAATACTCATATGTAGGGTTAGGGTTATGTTTTTTATGTTTTTTACAACTGTCTCTCCACTCTTTACGAACATTGTCTTCTGAACTCTGCAAAATAGACATTCATATGTATGTTTTTTGGTTTATATTTTTTATTTATTTCCATTCAATGCCACCAAACTAACCAATATAAAATAGACATTCATATCAAAATCAATAAAATATAATGTGTAGGGTAGGGTTAGGGTTCATTGTAGGGTTAGGAGAGTAGGGTTATGGGTTAGGGTTAGGGTTATTGTAGGGTTAGGAGAGTAGGGTTATGGGTTAGGGTTAAGGTTATTGTAGGGTTAGGAGAGTAGGGTTATGGGTTAGGGTTAGGGTTATGAGAAGTCCCACATGGATTCCATAAGTTAGACCAATGGAATCCATGTAGATATTAAGTCTATGTCGAGGAATGGAGTATTCATTCTGTTTATGATAACTTTGCCTACTATTATTGGAGACTCTTCAAAGTGGGCATCACATCTGGTAGAACAAATTCTATATGGGAAAAACCTAAAGTACATAACCCTCTTATATTCACATGTAGATCACATATGGAAAAAACCACATGTAGATTCCCACATGTAGATCATATATAAAAAAAACCACATGTAGATTCCCACATGTATAGCCCAACAAGGTTAAAGACCAAAGAAAGTGTAACACCCCGCAAAATTGGAAACTACAATTTTGCCCCCGGGTGTTACGCACGTATATTTTGTAATGTGTTTCACTACATATTTTGGATTCGTACTATTTATACATTTTCCGTATTGATTTCAGTCAATTAAAATATAATATTTCAATCCCTAAGATTTACGTGTTTTTTACGTGTTTTGATGCACGTGTTTCCACCACTACGTATAATATTTTCTATAGGTTTAAATTATTTATTTTTGTGTATTTAAATCTATTTTTATAAAACGAAAATTTATTTTCCCCTTGTTTTGATTAAAATGCATTTTTCGATTTTCTGAACGTATGATGCACGTGCAAATTTTTTTCTCATTTGTTATTCTCAATTACAAATTTTTAGCATGCATAAGTTTTAATTAAGCCTTCTTTTGATTCATGGACCTATAGAATAAAATCTAGCCCATTAGGAGAGGAGCCCACTAGATAATTAAATAAATTAATTAGTAATGAGCCCATGTAGCAAGCCCACTATTAAAATCACATTTTTAGTTAAACATGTACTAATACAAGACAAGTTACAAATATTAGTACACATTTAGAGTTAAAGAAATGTGTTCATATTTGTTTGTGCATGTGTGCATGCACACACAAATGTATTTGGACCATTTTGTGAGCTAGGGGGGGAGGGGGGGGCGGTTTTCATGAAGGGAGAGAGAGAAGTGGAGCTTTATGTTCATGAAGAGTAGGGAGATGAAAGGTTGTAAGTTTTAGGAGTTAGGAAAGTGGAGAGTTGTAGAATAAATTTGAAGAGTTATTAGGGTGGAATTTTTGCACTTTAGACCCTCCCAAAATCCTATAAATAGAGCCTCATTTCCTACCTTTATCTTGCACCAAAAACATTATCAAAAGAAAGAAAGGAAAGAAAGAAAAGAAAGAGAGAAGAGAGTTTTGTGCTTGGAGGCCATTGCTAGGAGGAGAAGCCTTACTAGGAGCTAGGAATCTTTGGAGCTAGAAGTGGTGTTCTCTTTTCTTTTCATTGTTCAAGCTTCACAAAAGGTGGGTGTTCTCCTACTTTCTAATTTTTTTAGAATGTACATGCTAATAAAAGTGAATGAGTAGTTTTGATAAAATAAAATAACTATACTATGATTGTGGTGAGATTAATAGTGAATCATGCTATGTTGACAAATAGATTAACAATGTGTTAGTGGGTGATCCTATGCTTTTTAATTGTAGAAATTGTATGCTAATTATTTTATATGACTAGTATGAATTGAATGTGATGAGAAATGTGTAGATAAAATCCATGCTAGCAACGATCTTGTTGAGGTTAGTGAATATTTGATTACCATGCTAATTAAAAGGGTTCAACTAAAGAATTAATCATATGAATCATGTTAGAGTGTTTGCAAATTTTATGTTTGTCGAATATGTAATTTTTCTTTTATGAGAAATTGTTAAAGAATGTTATATTTCGACATAAACTTTAGAGACATGATGATTAAGAAAGAAAAAGAAAAGAGAAGAATAATTTTTGTTATTACATGTCGACATATGTTGAAAATACAAACTTTTGCATGAAAGAATTTCTTTGAGATATCCATGGGTGATTAAGAGACATGTTTGATCTTAGCACAAATTTTAATTAGTATAATGATGGATATAAACTAGTTTTAAGAAACATGATCCTTAATTTTCGAGTTTGGGAAGAAATGCAAATTTTTGAAAAGAAAGGAAAAAATCTATTTTTGAAAATGAAGATAGATTATAAAAATAAATTTTAATTTACTTGATTATTATTTCTTGATTTCATCTCAGTCCAAAAATGAGATTTATTCCAATGTCTTAAATGATTGGATTATTGGGTGAACAAGTGTTATTAAAAGAAACCAAATTCAAAATAGTATTAACAAAAATACATTAATACAACTTCTAAACAGAAAATATAATTGGACTTATTGGTTAGCCAGTGAATACTATTTATAAGAGGTGTTGGGTTCGAAACTTGTTGCCACCATTTTCTTTTATTTTATTTCTCTCAAAAACTGCTTATTTATGGAAGTTACTGACTTTGGAAAGAAACAAGTATTATTCACTCTTCCTTATTAAGTTGCACAAAGAACTTACTAAGAATGGTTTAATTTCTTATCTTGTATTTTTAAAGTGGCAAATGCACTTTGTTTCCAAAATTATTTTTGAATAAATAATTCTTTTGAATAAAAGAAAAATATGTAACATGATTATCTCGTTATAAACAATCCCTTTTGTTGAGTAAGAATGCTAAATGAGATTAAAAGTTTGTGTGAATTCATATAAAGTATGGAAATAAATTATTTATAATTGTTTGACTTGACAAGATCATGTAAATATGTTTATTTGTTGACGAGATCATGTAAATATGCTTGTTTGTAGTCGCGAACTTTTATGTGATTAATTTTTCCCAAAAAGAGATTTGGATTTATGCCATAGACTCATGAAAAGAATTGATGTCTTAGAAAGATAGTGAATGAATTGAATGATGTTAACAAGACCTATACCAAGTTGTGAATAGATAAAGAGTACTTTGAGTTAAGACATGTTTGATGAAGGGTATATGTACCCATGTTTCATGTACATGAAAGTTTATGATTTAGAGTTAGTAAGACCTCAGTACCGGCATTATTGAAAGAAAAAAAAAATTTGAGAAATGATTTGGAGATATGGCTAAGGAGCCATCTCGTATTTGTTGATTAAGTCCGGTAGGAGGTAAAACTAATTCTACGTGTGGAAATTATTCATGTCGTGAACTTAAGAAAATTTAGGCACATAAGTGAAGATGTAGTAAACTTAGGAAAACGTAAGTGGGGTGCTCTATATAGTCGGCGGTGGACTCCAAGACTATAGACCCAGTTGGTGGACTGAGGTTGCCCTGTGGGAGACGGATTATTATATTTTAATCCGGGACTATGAGGACGGGTCGGCGGTGGACTCCAAGATCTTGACTAGTCAGACGGATGGATTTTTGTGTTTACCGTCTCCAATGTATATATATATACTGGGCTAGAGGGTCACATACGGGACGATTCGCACGATGTGGAATCTGTTATAACAGCCGACGGTGGACTCCAAGGCTGGGATTCAAATTTGTGGAATAGTCTGAACTTTGTTTTGCTACCGGGTAGTTTTCATGGCGAGGAATCGAGCCCTGTATTGTGAAGAACGTAGGCGCTTGCCCTCGGACCTATGTAGTATGGGATGCATAGAATCCGAACAAGTGTGCATTAGTGTCATCCTAGTATAGAAATGTGTGCATTAGGCATTAAGGCATGACATACACTTATGTTTAGAATAATCACTTTTGACACTTTACTTGTTCATTCAATCTTTTTGTGATTTGTTAAAGTATGAGATCGTTATACTATTCCCGGCATAGAGAGGATAGCCGTGTATAACATTTCGTCAGTTGTAAGTAACTGACGTGCCCACAGATTGACATGCAGGTAATGGACTATTCATGGAGTTATAAAGTGGATATGCTGTTGCTGTTTAGAAGTTAAAGATGTTGCAAATGATGTTAAAGTTATACAAGTTGTATTTCATTGTTGTAAATTTCATTCTTCCGCTGTGTAAAAACCAAGTGTAAAGGAACTCTGATGTATTGTGAATGAAAAGTTTTAAATTCCTTGTAAAATTGTACGAAGTGAAGTAAAGATCCTGTGAAATCTCGAATTTATCCTTATTTGAAATTCGGGGTGTTACAGAAATAGCTGTATATTTACTTCACATTGGAGGTTTATCACTTCATATAGCATCATCGGTCCTTGCTCTTTTTCTCTTCATAGTTTCTCCTTCATTCAGAGACTCTACAAAGTGGGCACCACGTCTAGAAACCCACATGTACAACAAGTCCAATATGAAAAAAACTGCATGTTGAAACCCACATGTACATAACTTGCCTACTCTATACGTTTGTGGCCAATATATATGCAAAATCTGTGATATTAAGTCTATGTCGAGGAATGGAGTGTTCATTTTGTAGATATTAAGTCTATGTAGTAGAACAAGTTTTATCAACTCATGGATTCCATAAGTTGGACCACATATAGATATTAAGTCTATGTCGATTAATGGAGTGTTCATTTTGTTTAGGATAACTTTGCCTACTATTATTGGAGACTCTTCAAAGTGGGCAGCACATGTAGTAGAACAAGTTCAATATGGAAAAAACCTAAAGTACCACATGTAGGATAACTTGCTTTTATTCACATGTTGATCCCCACATGTATGAGAAAAACCACATGTAGATCCCCACATGTAGATCATATATGGAAAAAACCACAGGAAAAACCCAATATGGGAAGAGATTAAGTAGTATGGTTCTTTTGAATTTGAAGAGAATGTATATATACTGGTAAATTTTTAATTGTAAAAAAGATTAAAATTTTTATTATTTTTAAATAAGGTAGGTAGGTTTTCATGCCACGTCGCGCCAGTCCACATTTCACGCCTAAATACGAAGGCGCGGAACCCATCTACAACACTCTTCCGAAAACACCCTCCCAAATTTTCAAACCCATCTCCAAATTTGAAAAATATTCAATAATAATGATGGACAAGAAGAAAACAAAAATAGAAAAGATCCAGTTCACTTTAGAGCGCAGAGTAATCAGATCCAATTACCTGGCCATCAAGAACTGGATCTGATTACTTTCGGTTAAGAGTAAAGAGTAAAGAGAAAAATGTAAAAAACGTAAAAACAAAAAAACCCATCTAATAGGGATGTTACCACTTGGGTTGAAACCTTAACAGAAAACCCATCTAACAAAAAAACCCTAACACTAACCTTACCCTAACCCTAACCTAGTTGTTACCCCTAACCCCTTATTAACACTAACCCTAACCTTATACATGTAACCTTAATCCTTTTATTTTTTGGAATTTTTTTTATGTATATAACCTTGATAATTTTATATTGGTTAGATAGAGGGAAAATTTTGGAAAGTAATAAAAAAAAATATAAACGATATAGACGCATAGATCATCTGTCTTTGGTATATAGTTGCAGAAAAACTGTTTGTAAAGAGTTAAGAGAAAATTGTAAAAAACAAAAAAACAAAAAACCCATCTAATAGGGATGTTTCTACTTGGGTTGAAACTCTAACAGAAAATCCATCTAACAAAAAAACCCCTAATCCTAACCCTACACTCACCAATCACCGGAGAGATCTATGTTTTGGAGAAGAATTTACATCTAATAGGGATTAGAATATAGTTAGGGAATTATTTTTTACAAAATTGATGATTATGATTTATTTTATAGTTTTTTTTGAAAATATTTAACCACCAAGATTATATATTAGTTTGAAAGTGGAAAAAAATGGGCCAATAAAAAAACATAGCTAAACGATATACAAGTATAGATCATCTGTCTTTGGTATAAATTTCCACAGAGACTGTACGTAAAGAATGAAGAGAAAAATGTAAAAACCCCAAAAACTTCAAACCTTAAGCCATTGTTGGAGACAATGGCTTAAGGTATTTATATAAAGTGGTGCTCCATGATTTTTTGCTCTTTTCAAGTTGGTCAAGACAGAGAGCAACGCAAAAACACTAAATTTTAAGCTATAACATAGGTCGTTGTTGGGGACAACAGCCTACGCTATAAATAAAAAGGGTGTTGCTCTCTGATTTGTTGCTCTTTTTGTCTTCTCCAAGTCAGAGAGTACCCCAAAAATTACAACCTTTTGACTACAACCTGGAGACAACGGTCTAAGGTATTTATAAAATAGGGTGTTGCTCTCTGACTTGTTGCTCATTTTGTCTTCTCCAAGTCAGAGAGCACCTCAAAAATTACAACTTTTTGACTACAACCTAGGCCGTTGATGGAAACAACGGCCTAAGGTATTTATAAAATATTGTTTTCCTCTCTGACTTGTTGCTCTTTTTAACTTGTTCAGTCAGAGAGCACCCCAAAAACTTAAACTTTTGTCCTATTACTTATGCCGTTGTTGGAGGCAACGGCTTAAGATTAAAAAATTAAGGATCTTGCTCTCTGTGTTAATGCTCTAGAAACAAAAAAAGTTATTGAATACCAAAAAAAATTCAACAAATAACGTAGGCCGTTGTCTCCAACAACGGCCTAGGTTTAAAATAAAAAAATATATATAACTGCAGGTGCAGCTACAGCTAATACAATTGAGTTACAAACCAACAATTATGTACAACAAAAATATTAACAAACGACACAAACCAACAACACATAAGTCTCAAGAACATTTACAGTTACCAATCAAAGGTAATTAACCAAGTTGCACAATAATCTGTAATATACTAAAACATTATATTTTATAATTTCCAATTCACAGTGGATCGTCATATCTCGACTCAGAACTCTCTTCATCGGAAGGAATTACTTCTTGCCTTCATTGAAAGCTTAGTTTTAGTTAGTGAGAAACTCATTTACCACAAATGAAGTATAATAAATTTAAACGAGGGACAAACAAATAAAGTACGAGTCTTACCCCTCAAATAAAGTTGGACAATTTCTTGAATCATGATTCATTTGCACAGTGCCGCATCTTCGGCACCATCTCGATTTTTTTATGCGGAGTTGCTCTCTTATCGGCCTCAATCTTTTGGCGCGAGGCCTTCCCTTTGTCGTGCATTGCTATGGGTCACTAATGCATGTAGGTATGTGTCCACTCCCTTCATCATGAGGTTGTGCACTAGCATGCCGTTGTGAACTACCTCCTGGTTCGACACTGTCATGTGGTTGTGAGACCGGTTCAGGTTGTTCATCTAATCTGGGTTGTAACCGAGAAACTCCGTCAATGATCTTCTGCAAATTCTCCAACGTATATTTGTAACTTTCATTGGAGGAACAACAGAGATCGACAATCTGTTTTGCATGGTAGCTCAACTCACAATATCGAGAAGCAAAATTCTCGGTATTGGGTTCGGTTGGAACGGATGTATAACTTCTTCTCATCACATCCCTGGTCCATCTTCTTTTAATATATACATCCGGGAGGGATGTGTGATGGCCAAAACAAAGAGCAGCTAAAATATGCCTGTAAGGAATGCTAACGAAGTCGAAGAAGTGACATGCACATGTAATAATTTCATTGATTTTGCATAATTGAAGAAGGCGAGCTGATTCTGATTCTCCACAGAGTATCACATGAAAGGTTGAACTATCCGGTGTCTCAAGATCGGCAACGAATGTCACATTGTACATGAAGCTTTTTGTAACTTCATCTTGGAATTTGTAAAAGATTTTCAAAGTATATGTTTTTACCATTTGTTCCTCCAAAGCCCATTCGCTCTTCAACTTCGGTATCTTCTCACGTTTACGATGATTTTCTTTCAGTTCATCGTGTCTTTACCTTCCCAAAAAATGGTCGAAGATGGCGGCAAATTTATGCAAGGAATATTTCTTTTCTGTATGATGCTTCAAAGCAGAATGTGCTGACTCAACCTGTTGGCTATTCAATATGCCGGCCCAAAAAGAATCTTTAGCGTAGATGGGTGCCCAACTTTCACGAATATCATATAGATCGTTCATCCAATTGTTACTCTCTAATCCGTATCGCGAAATCAACAAATTCCATTTTCCTACAAATTCATGTACATATTCGGAATTGAAGATGACATTCTTCAAGGACTCCCTAAACTTTTCGACATCGTTCGAAATACGCACCTCCTGGGGTAACTTATCCAAAATGTGCCAAATACAAAAATGATGCCGAGTCTGGAGGAAAACTTTCTTAACTGCGACAGCGATCCCACGGTCTTGATCGGTGACGATACCGGATGGAGCACGATTTATAACCCCTAACCACTTTTCAAAGAACCATTCAAACGAAGCAGCTGTCTCATTTGAAATGTACCCACCTCCTAAGAAAGTCGATTGTCAATGTTGATTCACTCCAACAAAGGGAACAAATAACATTCCATAACGGTTCGTATTGTACGTGGCATCAAAGCAAATTACATCGCCAAATTCTTCATAATTTATCCTACAAATACCATCAACCCACATACAATGTGACAACCGCCCTTCGGGATCTACCTGAATGTCATAAAAAAATTAAGGATCCGTCTGTTTCTTAGATTCAAAAAAATTAATAAGCATTGTAGAATCATGTCCTTTCAATGCTTCTTGCGAATCTCTAAGTAAATTTCTAACATCTTTTTCTGTGAATCCTACTTGATCGTGACCACTACTAGCACTTTCGAAGAAGAGCATTTGTCGACATGTCTGGATATTAGCTTGGTTGAATTGCTCTATTATCCTTTTATCCGTATTTGACACGGAACGGTTCCGGGGGAAAAGATGCCTTTTACCGGGTGAGGTGAATTCGTGATTGTGTTCTTCGTGAAATGAATACACCACCCACGTATTACTTGCTTCGTTCAGTTTTATACGAACGCAAGCTTTGCAACCCGTTCTACAGGTTGTTCCCCGTCTACCATCACTATGTTGAGTCGGTGACGATCCGGCTTTATTACAAAGATATGACTTATCTACTTCCACTCCTCCCTTTAACTTATTCCTACCCTTACGCATTGCAAAACCCCCATAATGGGCATATGAAGAATAAAAATCCTCGGCCTCAACTAAAGTGGGGAACGTCATACCTAACTTTGGTTTTAGATGGTCTTCGACTAACGGCATGGAATCAATGATTGGTTCTACCCGCACAAAATTATCGCCGACAGCAGAACTCTCCGTATCGTTGTTCATCTGGGATAAAAATATATTATTGGTCAATTAATATACACATCATATAAAAAACAACTTGTTAACAAACGATTGCGATATATATCATACGAAACAAAATAAGTGACAAAACATCAAAAACGACGTCATAAAAATACAAAACTCAGCTATTGGGTCTGGCTTGCTGCACACAAGGTAACAAAACTTGTAGAAGCGAGTTCCGATCCATGGTTTGCAAGATAAGGCCGTCTCGCTCGCATTCCCCTCACTCTTGGAAATGAAGGGAATGCGACACCGACGCATATACCAAACCGTAGGTTACAACTCGAAACTACAAGTTGGTATGACTTGTGAGTGGCGAGACCAACATACTCGCAAAATTACAGTTTTTTAAAGTGGGTTCTATGTTGAAAACTCCCTCAAAACATAACAAAAATCATGAGAAAACCGGACAATTGACGGCAAAAAAATTAATTAAACTTTGTGATTGGGTCGGGCTCCCCATACTCAAGGCAACACAACATGTACAAGCGAGTTCCGACTAACGGTTTGCAAGATACGGCCATGTATCGCATTCGTTCATAAAAAATGCCAACAATGAGGTTGTTATTTGATATACGGTAAAAATTAGCACAAACGAGATCAAATAATTCCTAAACTTTAGGAGTGGGACGGCGGCAAAACACATGAGCCAACAAAATTTGTAGAGGTGAGTTTCGACTCACGGTTTGCAAAATACGCCGATATATCGCTTTCACACACAGGAATTACTCGAAAGCGATACACGGTCGTACACTCCTTACCGTGAATCCAAACACACTTCTACAAATTGTGTTGGCTTGTGCGTGGCGAGCCCGACGTACTCGGAAAGTTGCTTAAAAATTTTTTTCACTTTGTGCGTTATTACATACATCGAACAACAACCAACAATAACTAATACTACATCTACATACCCAATAAAACCAGAAATTGTACACTCAAACTCTGGGTAGAAATTTTGAATCAATTAGCCTAGTTAGATCTACTCATGTAGGAACAAATTAGTACCTTTAACAATGACAGTGTTCGGAAAGGGGATAGGGGAGGCCACTGTGTGCTGTTATAGAGAAAGGAAGGGAATTTGTGCTAGGGTTCAGATGATTTGGGAGTTTGGGGCCTACGTTAGGGTTTGAGGTATTTGGGAGAGGGAGAGAGAGATAGATTGGTTTCCACAAGAGGGGGAGATCGAGAAGGCAAAGAAATCGAGGCCAAGGAGTTGGGAGTCACAAACTAGGGTTTGGAGATGAGTTTCGAGAGCTCAAGAGAAAGAGAAAGAGAGTTTGTGACGAAGACAGAGTGAGGGAGATCTGGGTATGTACAAGTGTTTGGAAAAACACTTGTACATACCTAGGCCGTTGTTTCCAACAACGGCCACGGTATGTTTTTTTTTTAAAAAAACAACCTAGGCCGTTGTTCCAACAACGGCCTAACTGATTTTTTCAATAAAAAAAACTCCAAGCCAAAAAAACGCTAAGTCTGAAACGTTTTTTAGCGTGAAGTTACGAAATTACCCCTCCGCTTTTGGAAGCGTTAGTGGGAGACTCAACAGGTTTCGATCAAGGCCGCTGATCAAGATCAAGCAAGATCGGATGGCTGAGATGGCTGTTTTCCGACCCGTTGAAAACGGACTCGTTTTCAATTGAGTAAATCTCATATATATATATATGTGTGTGTGTGTGTGTGTGTGTGTGTGTGTGTGTGTGTGTGTGTGTTCATAAAAGTATTCAAGTATCAGTTATAGCATCAAAAATTCATCAAATAGGAGTAGTATAATGTTCAAATTAAACTCAGTATCAAAACAATCAAGATCCAATTGAAAACTTCACAAAATTCACAAAATTCACTTTCGGCCATATACCATCAGACCCGAAAGTCAAAAACCCCTCTTTCACTTCAAAACTTGATCTTTTGATCTATTAACTCCTTCTATAATTTGTTGCATACATACCCCACCGATTACAATAGTTTACTCATGAATATATTCAACTATAACAAGTATTAATCAAGTTTTATCCATTAAAACATCAAGAACAGAGTATATACATTCACACACAGCAAGAACCCTACTTTACTCACTTTCATGCAATAAATATAATACAATATCATAATGTATGTTCAAATCAGCAGTAATATGAAGGAGAACAACCTATCCATGATTTCTGTTAAGTTCTTTAACAATCTCAAGTCATCTATATAGAATTGTAATCATCAATAACATAATTTTCATGAAAAAAATTCAATTTTTGTTCATCCATCCATCAATAATTTATTATACCAACATACAATCCGCTAACATGCTTTCTAATAAACAAATCATCACATAACATGCATAGAACAGCAAGAAATCAAACATATGCCACTCACCTCATTGAAAAATCAACCGAATTAATAAAGAATAAGAAAAAATTATTTTTTTGCAAAAAATCCAGGATCATCGCTTTGAAACTCCAAGAAATTAATAGTAAAAATATATTTTGTTTTTGCAGAGGAGGGGATGGCTGTAGTGGCTCTTTTATAGTCCGAAATCTGCAGTTTTTAGGGTTTTACAAGTTATATGGAAACATCCCTCAACAAATTATTACTTTACATATATAAACCTTTCTTTAATAAAGTAGTTAAATAAGTTAAATAAATTGAAATCAAATCAAATCCCTTTACTAATGAGTTATCCAGCCATCAAGTATAGTCCAGAAATTAAAAAAAAAATCGGATTTCTACTCCAAGTGGTAATTTTGCACAAAAGTCCATCTCTTTGTAATATTTGCAAATATGCCAAATAAATATCAGAAAAATCCAGAAAATTCATAAATAACACCTACTAATAAATATTATATTTTCAAACAAAATTTCTGAATTTTAGTTTCCAAGAAAAATATTTGCACAAGGTTTAACTTAAATTCCATATTTGCAAAAAGACAATATTTGTTTAAATCTTTACAAAATAAACTCTAAATATATTTTAAATAAATTTTACCTTTAATAATGATCTTGGCCAGTCCAAAAAGTAGCAAAAACAAATTTTCATTATTGGTGCATCATTGTATTGGTGAATCTTGCATTAGAGTCTAAGTCATAGCATACACAGACAAATCAATTATATATACACTTTTCCCTTTTCATCAATCTGTTTGTCTAAAGTTGAGAATCGCTGCTAGTCATCAGCCTTAGAGTGTCAGTATATACCACTTCAATAGGTACTGGATTGCAAAACTACCTGTACGGGATTCAGGAGGACTCAAGACAAAAGAAGCAAAGTGTTGATTTTATTTCAATTATAATATATGTTGGTTACCATTGATTCAGTTGTAAATTTATTTATGTTGAGAAGCATCCAAGTGAAAGTACCAAGTGTTATATATTATTCAATGTACTCTGATGTAATTTTTATTGAAAGTTTGTAACACTTGGGCTTTTATGGCTTTATTGTAACACTGATGTAATATATTGCACTTTTATAACATTCGGACTTGTAATACATTTGTGTTGAATAAAAAGTTTTAAATTTTTCTCTTTTTCTATATATTGTGGCTAATTGAAGGAAAAGATTCTGGCTTATTTCACAGTTTCTCAGTGTATGAAAATCGGGGCGTTGCATCTAATGTCCGCCTAGGTTCTCACACATCAAATGTCCATTTATATTTATTCCCCATACCATGTTTAAAATTACTAATTGAAGCATGTGCTGATACCAACTTTCTAGTGCCCTGAATTTTCAATAAATAAAATTAGAAATACGTGGCACAATTTTCAGAATCAACTTCAATGTAACCATAAACATAGCAACCAAATACAAGGAAAATTAAAACTTTTTGTTGCATCAATTTTTTACAAGCACAGTGAAAAATTAAACACCTTGAATTACATTTTCTTTCTTTTACAACACATTCTTTTACAATTTACATAAGTCCTATTATCATTCAACCACAAGCATCCAATCCCAAGCTAATGGTACCTACGTGTAAAACATGAGGCTAGAGATAATCCAAACTCCCAAAACTACGGGTCAGCCATAACGATATGAGTGACATCAAAAAAAATACAAGGTAAATAAAACATAAAGAATAAAGTTATAAACAACACATACCAACAGTAGTAACAGATGGAATATGAAATGACAGTAAATAAAACATGAACACATCAAATGAAACTAAGCTAAGTGTCAAGTGTAGGAAAACAGAAAACAAACATGCACAAAACCAAGTCAAGAAAACACAAATACAATATGATAACTCTCTAATGCATACTTGTCGGATTCTATGCATTTCATACTACATAGGTCCGGTGCAAGCCCTTATCGTTCTCCACTTTATAGGGTTAGATCCCTCGTTATGCAACTAATTCTACAACGGTGATAGAAGTAAGATCCAAAATACTCCGCTATCACACAACCCTCAATGCGCAAGCATCAAGTAAGAATAGCTCAAAAAAGAGAGAATCACCTCCCTGCCGTGTACCCCACCGCCGCCCCTAAACGTGCAAGTACACAGGCACATCCTATGAATAGACCTGTCGGCCCTCGACACGCGAATGTACCTCTATGTTCCGTGAATAGGCACTGCAGACCCTCGACACGCGAACATACTAAATAGTCCTCTCGAGACAGAACACACAAGTTCTGGAATGCATCTGTTGGACTGGACCCCAAGAGCATATACTTACGTTCCCCAAGTTCCATCACATCTCCACTAGTGCTTGTCCTTAAGTTGGTTATTATTAAAACACAATTTTTTCTTCTCCAGAGTTAGTGTATCATGCCGAACTTAATTCCACAACAACAACCTCAATGGCCCCAAATGGTCAAAATCCACAAAATCTCATTTTCAATTCACAGGAATTCCACTCAACTCCTAGAGAATCACAAATCGAATATCAACACCAAAACTTTCAATACAACTCTTAGCCAAAGACGTTTAAGTCAAGAAAACTTCTTTAATTAATAAAAACAAATTTATTTAATATACTCACAAATTTTCAGAACTGAATTAAAGTATAAAATCTATTAAATAACTAAGAATCATAATTTGAAGTCGTAGAAAGCTACAAAACACCAATTTCTTCAAAAACCATATGTATTTCATTTAATAAGGTCATAGAAATTCAATTTAAATTCTATTATAATCAAAATATAACTCTCCGTAAAATACTAAAATCTATAGCAAAAATATCATCTAAAACAGTAGATCAATAATCCATAAGTTCGTAGAAATAATCGTTCAAGAGAAACGAAGAAAACTCAACAAAACAGCCAACAAAACACTGACGGTCGACCATCAAAACCAGTACAAAAAGTGATGGTCGACTGTCAAAAGAAAAATCCAAAAAAACAAAAAATTGATAGTCGACTGTCGACTTCAGTGTATTTGTGAAGCAGTCGACTGTCATATACGAAATTTGACAGCTTTAAAATTCATGCACATTTTTACTGATACTTCTGTAACTCTTGTAAAATCATGAATTTACAAAATAAAATTTCCTGAGATGATGAAATACAACTTGTATAACATACAGGAGTTTATAAAACTAATCAAAATCACAAAAGAGTAATTTTCCACAAAACTGTTCAAAACAGAACTATATATATATATACATACATACATATATATATATATATATATATATATAGAGAGAGAGAGAGTCCCCTTCGGTTGCTCACTACTTTTGGTGAGCACTCTGTGAGCACTCATGAAATAGAGCACCTATGACAAATCCGAACCGCTCATATTGTTCTATATACCTTAGATAGCCTAACATTAAAAAATCAAGTAATTTGAAGTTCATTTGCCCATCCATCATGCTGTTAGAATTTTCAGCCATACAATTTTGTAATGGTGTAAATCATGGGCAAATGAACTTCAAATTACTTGATTTTTTATTGTTAGGCTATCTAAGGTATATAGAACAATATGAGCGGTTCGGATTTGTCATAGGTGCTCTATTTCGTGAGTGCTCACGGAGTGCTCACCAAAGTAGTGAGCAACCGAAGATTTCTCTCTCTCTATATATATATATATATATATATATATATATATATACATATATATATATATATATGTTGTTGGATCTTGTAGGCAAGACAACAAACACTAGAGGGGGGGGGGGGTGAATAGTGTTTAATAAAAACTGCAGAAATTTTTCTAGGTGCAGTCGACTTGGTTATGAACCAGTCGACTGATATGTCCAAAATAATTGAAAACAATAACTCTGTGCAGTCGACTGATGAATGAGACAGACGACTGAAAGCACAATGAAACTACAACTACAAATGGCACTGACCAGTCGACTGATAGTGCAAGGAGTCGACTGTCCAGAAGCTTTTTGCAGAACTTAAATAAACAAGAGTGAATGCAAACACAAGACAATCAATCACAGAGTACACAAGATATATCCTGGTTCGGTCCTCCCGACCTACATCCAGTCCCCAAGCAACCCACTTGAGATTTCCACTATTCTTGAAAAAAGATTACAAGAATACCCTACGGCGTTACAACAACAACCTTGTCTAACCCGTAGTCCTTTCTCTCAACCAGAGAAAGCCGACCCACTCTACTACCAAGAGTGAAACAAAACCGACTCTACAACCTAGAGTCAAAAACACTCTCCAACCGAGAGCAAGAGAAAGAAATACTTTACAGTCAACCTATAGCCTTGTTGGTGTATGTGTTGATGCACGTGGCTAATAAACAAGGTCGACTTCTATACTCAGTCCAGAGCAAATTCGTTGCTATACTGGACTGAGTGTAGAGAACCAGAGAGTATGATCTTGAAAGCTTTATTTCTCAAAAAATCACTTAGAACTTTTTCACAAGAATGCTCGGATTTTCAAAAGGAATTCTCATTATGCTTTCAGTAAGATCTGAACTCTACTTAAAGAGTTTTGATCTCCTGAACGTTGGGAGACAGTTACTCAACTGTCAACCAACGGATCCAAGCTTTTGAGTTTGAAAAAATTCGATTTTGAAAAACAGAAAACAGTCAAAAGCTCTCGAACAGTCGACTGGGTTGCCATATGAGTCGACTGATCAGAGTTTGAATAATTTTAAACAGTTTTGTACTATCAGTCGACTGGCAGAAGCTTAAGTCGACTGGTACTCAAGAGTTAAAATTCTTCAAACTGTTTTGACTCTTTTTGGGAGTTTTTAAGAGGCACACATTGAGAAATTTTGAGTGTGTGTGTGTGACAAGGCTTTACATCAGACTAAGACTCAACAGAAAGTACGATACAATTATTTTTACACGACATTATAATTTGACACAATTGAGCTAAGGTCTTGCGTCTTGAGTCTTGTCTTGAGTCTTGTCTTGAGTGAAGTCTTCATCTGTATCCTTTTGAGCTTGTTCATTTGTTCAGCTAGAATTGTCTTTGGTATGTACACTGCAATGTTAGCTGTATAACATAGACACATGTTGCACTGTGTTGTGATCATCAAAATCAAGAATCAACATTCTCCCCCTTTTTGATGATGACAGCACAATAGCTGATAATAAAAGATAATATACAAGCATAGTGAAGACATGCTCCCCCTTATAAAAACACAAAATGCATTATAAAAAATGTCACATGTAACAGTCGACTTATATAGAATAGCAGGCGACTGACCAGAAAACCATACTTTAGAAAAATCATAACACAAAGAGTAGCATCAGTCGACTGAGATGCCTGGTGGGCAGTCGACTGACCAGAGAGTTAGTCCAATACCCAGTCATAATATAACACAGATAATAAGCAATATAAAACAATATAACCATAACACAGATATATCTCTCCCCCTTTGGAATCATCAAAAAGCACAAAGTAATAAGCTTTTGCATTAAAAAAGAAACTTAAGATAAAGTCTTATACAAAAAGAAATGCATTAAGAAAGAAAAGTACATAATAGAAAACTAAAAAAAAATCTTCAATCTTCTTCATCGGAGTCTTGAGAAGGAGGATGAAAGTGAGAGTTGAAGAGATGAGTGAGGTTGTCAAGCTTAGAGTCAATGTGGTCTAGCTTGGAATCGAGGTTATGGAGTTGGGTATCTACAGTGGCTGAATGTTTCATTAGGTAGGAAACACAGTTATATAGGGTACGAGGGTCATCATAATTTGCTTGAAGAAGTGGATCAGAGGAGGTAGAAGCTCTAGAGGGTCTAGAAGTAGAACCTAACGGAGCTTGAGAAGGAGGAGGAGACCTAGGGGGTGATCGAGTAGGAACATCAAGGAGTTTCATACGTGCCAAACTAGCACGATCGAAACACTCATAACGAGTAATAACATTTGTCTCCGAATTGAGATCAACACCAAAAGCTATAAAGACTCTAGTAAGAAGACCTCCAAAAGGTAGAAAGTGAGTGTGGTCTTGATTAAGTTTAGAAAAGATAACTTGACCCCAATTAACAGCAATTTTACCAAAAATTGCATAAATAGCTTTTTGTAATTCTATAGAATATTGGTCATAACTACCCTTTTTAGGAAGGATGTTATAGGCTAATATTCTACCTACAAGCTTAGCAATTGGTTTGATATTTTTGCTTGTCATTGGAGGGCCATGATTAGGTAAGAAAATTTTAGATAATATAGAAGCATCATCTAAAAGAATTTCATCAAGAGGGAATCCTCCATCATCAATACCTAATATCTGATTAATCCTAGTCGGTGTGAGTGTCATTTTAATATTCTTCACAGACGACCGGATTAAGACATCCCTATCTGGTTTTTGCACAACTCTCATATTTGAGTAAAACAAATAGATGAGTTGGGGATAGTAATTAGGTTGGTTTGATAATGAGAGAAAATTACAGAGACTACTATTTTGGAATAAAGGGATGAGATTGAAACGGTCTAGGTCATCAAAATTTACAAATCTTCCAGGGAAGATTATAATGGTACAAAAAAGATACCAACGATCAATAAGATCGGGACTTAAGAGATATTGAGTGTAGTCTTGGGAAGAAGAACTACCCTCATGAGATCGTTTAGATCGTTTGGGTGCCATGAAAAGAGAGGGGAAAGGATTTTACCTAAGAAAAAGAGAGATTCGATCAGGGGCAAGCACGAGCAGCACTGAGAGAGTAGATCACCTTCTTCTCCACAAGCTAGGGTTTTGAAATTGGGGGTAAAAACTTGAGATCGATAAGAGGTTAAAGCGGCTGGTAAAGGGGGTTTTTAACAGCGAATAAACGGTTGAGATCAAAGAGAGATGAAATCGACGGTAGAGATTAGAGATCACGGGTGAAAAGAGATGTGAATTCCATCTCAAAAGACGCGATGAATAGTCGCTGAAGACAATTGAGCTCGCGACAGTCGACTGGTAGGGTATATCAGTCGACTGAGTCGAGAAAAAAATAAAAATTTTATATCTACTAATCAGTCGACTGGTATAGGAACCAGGCGACTGGTCTAATAACAAAATTGATTTGTTTAAAAAACCAGTATAGTCGACTTATTCAAGAGTACAGTCGACTTAACAGAAACAATTTTTTCAGCAAATATCAATAAAATCACAAATTCCAAGTTCTCTTCTTAAATTAATGAAAGTATCTTCTTTAAGGGGTTTGGTAAACATATCTACTACTTGTTTATCAGTAGAGATAAAGTCTAAAGATATATCTCCTTTTAAAACATGATCACATAGAAAATGATGTCGAATATCAATATGTTTCGTACGTGAATGTTGAATCAGATTTTTAGATAGATTAATTGCACTGGTATTATCACACATAATTGAGGGTTTCTCAAATGAAATACCATAATCTAATAAGGTTTGTTTCATCCATAAAATTTGTGCACATGCCAAACTTTCAGCGATATACTCAGCTTCTGTAGTTGATAGGGATACGGAGTTTTGCTTTTTACTGCACCAAGATACTAGGAAATGTCCCAAAAAGTGACATGTACCACTAGTACTCTTGCGATCAGTTTTGCTTCCAGCAAAATCGGCATCGCTATATGACAAAAGTTGAAAATTATCGGTGCGTGGATAAAATAAACCATATTCAGATGTGCCTTTAATATATCTTAAAATTCGTTTCACTGCTTTTAAATGAGACTCTTTAGGACTAGATTGATATCTAGCACATAAACATACACTGAACATAATATCTGGTCTACTTGCAGTAATATATAAGAGTGAACCAATCATACCTCGATAGAGTTTTTGATCAACACTCTTACCTAATAAGTCTTTGTCAAGAGTAGTAGTAGTAGCCATAGGTGTGGATTTACTACTAGTACTATTCATGTTAAAACGTTTGAGTAGTTCCTTTGCATATTTGCCTTGATTGATAAATATGCCATTTGAGGACTGTTTAATTTGAAGTCCAAGGAAATAATTGAGTTCACCCATGTGACTCATCTCAAATTCATTTTTCATGGTATTAGCAAATTCTTGACATAGATTATTATTAGTAGAACCAAAAATTATATCATCAACATATATTTGTATGATTAAGATATCATTCTTAACTCTTTTGATAAACAAAGTAGTGTCTACTTTACCTATTTCAAATCATGTTTCTAAAAGAAAAGTTTTCAGACGATCATACCAAGCACGAGGTGCTTGTTTAAGACCGTATAAAGCCTTTTTCAATTTATAAACATGATCTGGAAATTGTTCATGTTCAAAACCTGGTGGTTGTTTAACATAAACATTTTCCTTAATAAACCCATTAAGAAAAGCACTTTTCACATCCATTTGATAGAGTATAAAATTCATAAAACAAGCAAAAGATAATAAAATACGAATAGATTCTAGTCTAGCAACAGGAGCATATGTTTCATCAAAATCTATACCTTCTTCTTGATTATATCCTTGAGCAACTAATCTAGCCTTGTTCCTTACAACCTGTCCTGATTCATCTAACTTATTCTTGAATACCCATTTGGTACCAATGATAGTCTGATCAGGAGGTCTAGGAACTAAATCCCATACATCATTCCTTATAAATTGGTTTAGTTCATCTTGCATGGCATTCATCCAATATTCATTCTCATAAGCTTCTTGTATATTTTTCGGTTCAAAATCCGACAAGAATGCTGTATGAGAGATCATATTAACATGTGAACGTGTCTGAATACCATGGGAGATGTCACCAATTATTAAGTCGTGAGGATGATCTTTAACTTCAACAAATGACTTTGGTAAAGTTGAAGATATCACAATCGGATCAGTCGACTTGACTTGTTCTTCAGTCGACTGCTTTACGTCAGTCAACTGGTAGACTTTATCAGTCGACTTATCAGACAGATTAGTTTGCTCTAAGGATTTAATCACATTATCTAAAGGTGATAAATCAGTTTCATCATCTTTATTTAAGGTTGATGAAGGTAAGGATTCATCGAATGTAACATGCATTGATTCTTCAATAGTCATTGTAGACTTATTGAAAATTCTATATGCTTTACTCCTATTTGAGTATCCTAAAAAGATACCCTCATTAGATCTAGGATCAAATTTGTCTAAATTATCTTTTGTGTTTAGAATAAAACACTTACAATCAAATGTCTTAAAGTAAGAGACTTTAGGAATTTTATTAAAAAATAACTCATAACAAGTCTTCTTTAGTTTAGGTCTTAGAAGAATTCTATTTAAAACATAACAAGCTGTAGCAACAGGTTCAGCCCAAAAATGCTTTGGTAGATTGCTTTCAACAAGCATAGTACGTGCGCATTCTTGCAAAGTCCTATTTTTCCTTTCAACCACTCCATTTTGTGGTGAAGCTCTAGGAAATGCAAATGAATGTGTTATACTATTCTTGTTGCAATATTCTGTAAATGTTTCATTTTTAAATTCTCCACCATGATCACTTCTAATAGTGACTATGGTTAGAGATCTTTGATTTTGGACACGTTTACAGAAATATGCAAATTCTTCAAAAGCATCATTTTTTATGTTTTAAAAAGAATGTCCAAGTGAATCTTGAAAAATCATCTACTAAAACAAACACATATCTACTTTTATTTAAAGAAGCAACTCTAGTAGGGCCAAATAAATCCATATGAATTAATTCAAGTGGCCTACTAGTAGAGATTACTTTTTTTGTTTTAAAAGTGGATTTGATTTGTTTTCCTAGTTGACATGCATCACATAACTTATCCTTTTTAAAGGATAGTTTTGGCAGTCCTTTAACTAGGTTATATTTAGATAATTTTGAGAGATTTTTCATATTCACATGTCCAAATCTTCTATGCCATAGCCAAGATTCATTGTTAGAGGCTATTAAACAAAAGTCATTTGAAAGATCAATTGCATTTAAATACAATTCATAAATATTATTTTTACGAAAACCTTGAAAAATAACATTTTGCATAGTAGAGTCATAAATCAAATATGCATCTTTTTCAAAAACTATTTTATATCCTTTATCACACAATTGACTAATGCTTAAAAGATTATGCTTTAAACCACTAACCAATAACACATTTTCTATAGTTAGGTTAGAAGTTTTACCGACCATGCCAATGCCTATGACTTTGCCTTTGTTGTTATCTCCAAAGGTGACGGTTCCTCCATCTATGCTTTGAATGGTGGATAGTAGGTTAGCATGTCCTGTCATGTGTTTTGAACATCCGCTGTCTAATATCCAGCGTTCTTTCTTGGGTACCTATAAAAAATTTAAGGTAAATATGGTACCCTTTTTATTAGGTCCAAAATGCATTAGTTTGGGGGAAACCAAACCCATGAAGAGTTTGATCTTCCTCCATAAGCAGGAATATAATAAGTAGAATTACACACATTTAACATATATGAGTTAATATAAGCAATTCTATCATTCTGATTTAGACTGACTAGAACCCATACTAACTTGTTCTGTCCAGTCGACTTAACAGTGTCCTTCAGTCGACTGTTGGTGTACATCAGTCGACTGGTAGATACACTAGGTCGACTTATAAGAGGTTTTGATCTCGTCGAATAAGATCCATTTTCTCTGGACAGACGACTGGTTGTATGGTTCAGTCGACTTAACCGAACGTTAGTTTTGCTTTTATCACTAAAATTAACAACCTTAGGCTTTGTAAAGAAATCATACAACTTGTGTGTAACACTAGAAATAGATGCTGATTTATTTTTACTAGTGTTTACAACATGAGATTCTTTTACAGACGATTTTTTAAAACCAAGTCCATATTTTTGACTAGATGTAACTTGATGATGAAGCATATCATTTAAATTCTCTTTGCCTTTGTTAAACTTAGATACGTTCTTTGAAATCTCTTCATAATTCTTTTTGAGAGTTTCAAGATCAGTATCTAAACTTGCAATGCGAGAATTTAGGGATTTTACTTCCTTATCAAGGTTAAGATTTTCTTGATTAAGTGTTTGATTCACTTTCTCAAGATTCTTAACTCTAATTTTTTCTTTCTTTAACTCATAGAATATTTCATTAAAAGCATCAAGAAGATCTTCGGAATCATAATCATTACTTACATGTTCTTGTGCAGCCATGAAACATACATTTGCCACTTCGTTATTTTCATCCGTTTCTTCTTCGGAAGATGAATCACTATCATCCCATGTAGCTTGATAAGCCTTCTTGTTCTTGGCAAATTTGTTCTTTGAATATTTTTCCTTCTTGAAGTTGGATGATTTTCCCTTGTTCTTTGCATTTTCTAAGGGACAATCCTTCTTCATGTGACCTATTTTATTGCACCTGAAACATGTAGGAGGGTCATTAGAATCTCTAACTTTAGAATTAAACTTACCTTTCTTTAGGAACTTCTTGAATCTTCGAGTGAACATCGCTATTTCTTCTTCATCTTCTTCCTCATCTTCTGAGTCTGTCGTGGCTTTAAAAGCCAATGATTTCTTCTTTGCTTGGTGTGATTCTGTATCCTTCTTTCGATCTTCAAGTTGGACCTCATATGCCATGAGATTGCCAACAAGATTCTCGAGAGAAAGTGTTGACAAGTCATTCGCTTCATCTATTGCTGTGGTCTTCTTCTCCCATTCTGGAGTGAGTGCACGCAAGACTTTTCTAACCATCTCTGCTTGAGTGTAAATCTTTCCAAGTGCCACAAGAGAATTTGTGATGTCTGTGAATCTGGTAATCATCTCAGACACAGTCTCATTGTCCTTCATTCTGAACATCTCAAACCTGTGGACAAGAACAGAAATTTTAGACTCTTTTACTTTATTCGTTCCTTCATGTGTTACCTCGAGTGTATGCCAAATTTGATGTGCGGTTGTAGCATTGGATACACGGTTGAATTCTTCCTTTGTAAGTGCACAAAATAAGGCATTCATTGCTTTGGCATTGTTCATAGTCTGATTCTTTTGATCATCATTCCATTGTGCATATGGAATGGTAGGAGCAGTGTATTCCGTCTCTGTCATTTGCCATATCTCGTAGTTGATTGATTGGAGATAGATTCGCATTCGGCACTTCCAATAATTGTAGTTCGTTCCATCAAATAGTGGTGGCTGTTGTGTAGATTGGCCTTCATGGTACTGATTTGTATTTGAAGTAGTTTCCATAGCCTGTAACCTTGCTCTGATACCAAGTGTTGGATCCTGTAGGCAAGACAACAAACACTAGAGGGGGGGTGAATAGTGTTTAATAAAAACTGCAGAAATTTTTCTCGGTGCAGTCGACTTGGTTATGAACCAGTCGACTGATATGTCCAAAATAATTGAAAACAATAACTTTGTGCAGTCGACTGATGAATGAGACAGACGACTGAAAGCACAATGAAACTACAACTACAAACGGCACTGACCAGTCGACTGATAGTGCAAGGAGTCGACTGTCCAGAAGCTTTTTGCAGAACTTAAATAAACAAGAGTGAATGCAAACACAAGACAATCAATCACAGAGTACACAAGATATATCCTGGTTCGGTCCTCCCAACCTACATCCAGTCCCCAAGCAACCCACTTGAGATTTCCACTATTCTTGAAAAAAGATTACAAGAATACCCTATGGCGTTACAACAACAACCTTGTCTAACCCGTAGTCCTTTCTCTCAACCAGAGAAAGCTGACCCACTCTACTACCAAGAGTGAAACAAAACCGACTCTACAACCTAGAGTCAAAAACACTCTCCAACCGAGAGCAAGAGAAAGAAATACTTTACAGTCAACCTATAGCCTTGTTGGTGTATGTGTTGATGCACGTGGCTAATAAACAAGGTCGACTTCTATACTCAGTCCAGAGCGAATTCGTTGCTATACTGGACTGAGTGTAGAGAACCAGAGAGTATGATCTTGAAAGCTTTATTTCTCAAAAAATCACTTAGAACTTTTTCACAAGAATGCTCGGATTTTCAAAAGGAATTCTCATTATGCTTTCAGTGAGATCTGAACTCTACTTAAAGAGTTTTGATCTCCTGAACGTTGGGAAACAGTTACTCAACTGTCAACCAACGGATCCAAGCTTTTGAGTTTGAAAAAATTCGATTTTGAAAAACAGAAAACGGTCAAAAGCTCTCGAACAGTCGACTGGGTTGCCATATGAGTCGACTGATCAGAGTTTGAATAATTTTAAACAGTTTTGTACTATCAGTCGACTGGCAGAAGCTTAAGTCGACTGGTACTCAAGAGTTAAAATTCTTCAAACTGTTCTGACTCTTTTTGGGAGTTTTTAAGAGGCACACATAGAGAAATTTTGAGTGTGTGTGTGACAAGGCTTTACATCAGACTAAGACTCAACAGAAAGTACGATACAATTGTTTTTACAAGACATTATAATTTGACACAATTGAGCTAAGGTCTTGCGTCTTGAGTCTTGTCTTGAGTCTTGTCTTGAGTGAAGTCTTCATCTGTATCCTTTTGAGCTTGTTCATTTGTTCAGCTAGAATTGTCTTTGGTATGTACACTGCAATGTTAGCTGTATAACATAGACACATGTTGCACTGTGTTGTGATCATCAAAATCAAGAATCAACATATGTATATACATATATATGCATATATATACATATATATATGCATATATATATATATATATATATATATATATATATATATATATACATATATATATGTATATGTATGTGTGTGTGTGTGTGTGTGTGTGTGTGTGTTCATAAAAGTATTTAAGTATCAGTTATAGCATCAAAAATTCATCAAATAGGAGTAGTATAATGTTCAAATCAAACTCAATATCAAAACAATCAAGATCCAATTGAATCAAACTCAATATCAAACCAATCAAGATCCAATTGAAAACTTCACAAAATTCACAAAATTCACTTTTGGCCATATACCATCATACCCGAAAATCAAAAACCCCTCTTTCACTTCAAAACTTGATCTTTTGATCTAATAACTCCTTCTATAATTTGTTGCATACATACCGCACTGATTACAATAGTTTACTCATGAATATATGCAACTACAACAAGTATTAATCAAGTTTTATTCATTGAAACATCAAGAACAAAGTATATACATTCACACACAGCAAGAACCCTACTTTACTCACTTTTATGCAATAAATATCATACAATATCATAGTGTATGTTCAAATCAGCAATAATATGAAGGAGAACAACCTACCCATGATTTCTATTAAGTTCTTTAACAATCTCAAGTCATCTATATAGAATTTTAATCATCAATAGCATAGTTTTCATGAAAAGATTCAATTTTTGTTCATCCATCCATCAATAATTCATTATATCATCATACAATCCTCTAACATGCTTTCTAATAGACAAATCATCACATATAACATGCATAGAACAGCAAGAAATCAAATATATGTCACTCACCTCATTTAAGAAATCAACCGAATTAATAAAGAATAAGAAAAAGTCCTTCTTTTGCTTAAAATTCAAGATCATCACTTAAAACTCCAAGAAATTAATAGTAAAAATATATTTCATTTTTGCAGAGGAGGGGACGGCTGTAGTGGCTCTTTTTATAGTCCGAAATCTGGAGTTTTCAGGGTTTTACAAGTTATATGGAAACATCCCTTAACAAATTATTACTTTACATATATAAACCTTTCTTTAATAAAGTAGTTAAATAAGTTAAATAAATAAAAATAAAACCAAATCCCTTGACTACTGAGTTATCCAGCCATCAAGTATAGCCCAGAAATTAAAAAAATTCGGATTTGTACTCCTAGTGGTAATTTTTCACAAAAGTCCATCTCTTTGTAATATTAGCAAATATGCCAAATAAATATCAGAAAAATCCAGAAAATTCATAAATAATACCTACTAATAAATATTAGATTTTCCAAACAAAATATTTGAATTTTAGTTTCCAAGAAAAATATTTGCACAAGGTTCAACTTAAATTCCATATTTACAAAATACCATATTTGTTTAAATCTTTACAAAATAAACTCTAAATATATTTTAAATAAATTTTACCTTTAATAATGATCTTGGCCAGTCCAAAAAGTAGCAAAAACAAATTTTCATTATTTGTTTGAGATCCAAATCGGCTTTTTACATAAAAGCCCCTTTTCGAAGTATTTATAAAAATAATTTCTTTATTCAGAAAAATCCCAAAATCTAGGATGTACTTAATTATAAATAGGTGAATTTATTCAGAAATTTAAAATTGGAGATTTGCACCAAAAATATTTACACGTGTTTTGCACGTGTAAAATTGACAAATTAGTAAAATATTCAGATTAATTTAAATAAATCTGAAAAATAAAAATATAAATAAATGAGGAAAATCAATCATTAACCATAAAATTTTAAGAATCTAAAATTTTCTAACTTTGCACGTGTGCTGCATGTGCAAAATTGCAATTTCAAGAAAATAGTCAAAATAATCAACTTTACCAATTTAATATTATTTAATAATGTAAAATAAATCATTTTATTTTGCAGGGTGTTACAATTGCCAATTCTTGGATTTTGTTATTGACTTTGATCCCGTCCCTTTTCTTTTGATGTACCATGTTCCTATTATTCTCTGCTTTCTCTACTTGCTGTACATGACTTGCTCTAAGGACATTATTTTCTCTCTTTTTAGATCACGAGTTTACAGATACTGAAGGAACAATACTAGAAGGAATTGGTGAGCAATGATTCTAGGATATGGAACCAAACATTGCACTGCTTAATTTACTTTATTGCTAGATTTATTTCTTTTGAACATTGTCTTGATATTATACTTTGTTTTTGGGCTTTTATGACCCGGAGTTTGTTTTTATCCATGATGTTGGATATTATTTGGATTATTTCATTTATTATTGAAGTTGATCTTGTTTATGTGATTATATCTTTTTGCATGGTTGTGATTGTTATTTCATATCGTTGAGTTAGACTGGTACAGCTTATGGATGGTGTTTACATCATTCATTGGGCCTACATTACGTACTCGTATTCCATATTATGGGAAGCAACGCATGATATCTGTCGAAATTTCTTCCTCTCATAAAGCAATCAAACTTCAAGTACCATTACAACGGTACTTGGTTGAGCCCATAAAGACTCTTCTTTAATCGATACACCATGTCTTCTTTCCCTTTTGCTTCAAAACCTGTGGGTTGTTTTATGTACAACTCTTCTTCGACATTTTCAAGGAAAAATGTTGTTTTCACATCCAACTGCTCTAAGTGCAAGTCTTCAACTGCCACAATACGAAGCAGAACCCTAAGTGAAGCCATCTTCACAACCGGTGCAAAGATCTATAATCAACATCTTCTCTTTGAGAGAATCCTTTCACAACAAGCCTCACCTTGTACCTCGTACTACCATCTGCCTCAACTTTTACTCTGAAAACCTGTTAGTTTATAAGAGCACGTTTCCCTGAAGGTAACTTGGTCAACTCCCAAGTTTGGTTCTGTTCCAAGGAGTTCATCTCGTCCTTCATGGCTAACTCCCACTGAATTCGAGTCTCATCCCTCAAAACCTCCTCATGAGTCTCTGGCTCTCCTGAATCCATGTACAGAACATTCTCGTAAACAACACTAGATGATGGATCAAATATCTTGGTTGGCCTTCTCTCTCGTGTTGATCTCCTCAATTAGGTACCGGTTCAAGTTTCCAAACTACTCTCGTTAAACCTGTTCATCTTGGATAACATGTTCATTCCCAATAGGCTCACCATGAGCCTCATGTGCTTCCTGTGGTACATGTATCTGCTGCTGCACTGTAGCCCCCCCCCCCCCATTAGGACCACCTTCAGAATCTGACTATGAATCTAAACCCCAATCTGAATCTGAACTGGTTGTACTGTCTTTGTGTGTCTTTCCTTGTATAGGCCCTCTTTATTGAATACTATATTCCTGCTGCGAGTGACTTTGTTATCCACAAAATTCCAAAGTTTGTAACCATACTGATCTCCATCGTAGCTAATGAATAAACACCTCTTGGACTTAGAATCCAACTTCATTCTTTCTTCCCTATCAATTAGTGCATATGCAATACAACCATAAACTTTCAATGCGAATAGTTGACAGTTTTACCTAACCATAGTTCTTCTGGAATGGCCCCATCAAGGGCACTAGACGGACATCAATTAATCAAATACACTGCTGTATCCACTGTAGCAGCCCAAAGATGGACTGGAAGACTCGCATGAAGTCTCATGCATCTCGCCATTTCAAGTATCGTGCGGTTCATTCTTTCTGCTACACCATTCTCCTGTGGAGTCTTAGGAACTGTCCTGATTCCTTTCATACCTTCCTTTTCCAGATAGTGAACAAACTCTTTGCTTGTGTACTCACCTCCGTTGTCTGACTTTAAGACTTCCACCTTACAACCCGTCTCATTCTCAACCCAGGCCTTCCAAGCTATGAATACCTCAAATACTTCTAAATTCTCACGAATTGTATAAACCCAAACCTTTCTTATATCATCATCGATGAATGTGACGAAGTATCTCTTACCACCACAAGAGAATTCCTGAGCTGGACCCCACACATCTGTATGTACCAACTCTAGTTTTCCAAGCTTTTTCTCACTTCAACCCAACTGAAAACTAACTGTCTTCTATTTGCCCATCACACAATTCTTACAGAAATCCATCTCAACCTTTTTCAGCCTCGACAAAAGATCCATAGAACAAAGCTGCTTGACACCCCTTTCACCAAGATGCCCCAACCTGACATGCCATAGAATTGAAGAGGAACTACCTGCTGATGTTGTAGCAAAGATATTACTTGAATCACCTCCTTTAAGTAAGTACAACGTGTCACCACGCTTTTTTTTTGCCACCAACCTGGCACCTGTAGTCACCTTCCATTATCCATGCCCAAAAGTTATTGTGAACCCTTCTTTGTCTAGTTTGCTAGTCGAGATCAAGTTTTTATTCAAGCTCGGAATATGTCTTGGGTCATTCAACACCAATTGCCCACCATTGCGAGCCTTCACTCTTACTGTGCCTCTACCTACAACTAGACATATCTGCCCATTGCCAACTGAAACTGCACCAAAATCACCTGTCCTGTAATCCTCAAAAACATCACTTATGTGGGTACAATGATAAGAAGCAGCTGAGTCTATACACCAATCATCCTATATAATATTAAATCCAGCAGATAAACACAATTTATCTAAATGGGGTTCAATACTTACCACATTGGCTACTTGTAACCCTGCTTGTGCTTTCTTATACTCGCATTGGTCTCTCCTGTGACTTGGCTTCTTACAGTACCAACACTCACCTTTGCGATGTCCTGATCTTGACTTGGACCTGTGATTCCTGCTTTATGACTTCCCTCTATAGTTACTTCTACCACAATTATCAACTGACAGTACGGCATTGCTAGGATATGACACCGAAGTCTCTCCATGTCTTTTCTTCCTAGCATCCTTATTCATAATGCTGCTTATAATATCCTTTAGGGTTGTCGTATCAGTCTTGGTGCTTATAATAGTGTGCTATACTGTGCCGTAACTATTGGAAAGACTGGATAGCAACAATAATGATTATGCCCTTTCCTCAAATTTTAAACCCGACAATTTCCATCTGATTGTAAACCATACAGAAATTGTTGATGTGTTCAGCAACCGAATCCCATTCCGACAACTTCAAGTTAACCAACTTCTTAAGGTAAAGAATCTAGTTCACTGCATTCGGCTTCTCAAATATATCTGCCAATATCTCCATTGCCTCCTTCACGGTCCTTGCCTTCTCAAAGTTAAATAGAACATTCCTGCTTAGCGACAACTGAATCTCCCAAAGCACTTTCTGATCCATTCTATTCCAAGCCGTCAACGCAACTGGATCGACCTCCGCCCCTTCTGGCTTCAAACCAAACAACGAATCATCTAGATCCTTCTGTCGGAGATACGCAATCATTTGGATCTTCCACATTGTGAAATCTATCGAACTCCTTAACTCTACTCTTGTCTCTCATTTCAATCAATACTACCAACTTGTAGTTCTGATATCACTTTGTTGAATTCTAATTGCAGAATAACTCAACACCAAGTCGGTCAACCGGTTCATATCTTTGACTTTGCAGGGTCCATCTAAGTGTAGGTCGGTCGACTGCGCGGTCAACCGGTCGCCTCTTCAAGTGTACAGGGTTGAAACAGTGAGTGAGACGGTCGACTGTACATTGCCTAGGGTGCGGTCAGGGGTGCGGTCGACCGTAACTCTGCTTGTAGTTTCAAACTACTCTTGACCTGTTTGCTCCCACTTCGACTCTCTTTCTCGTCTATTTTCTTCAACCCATTATCATGTATTGGATCCACAAACCCCAACAATACTGTCCTTGGTAAATTTTTTGATTTTTTGAATTTTTGAATTTTTGAATTTTTTTTAAAACGTCACTATCAACCTCTACACAATTTTTTTCAAGGAATTTAAATGCTAAAAAAATGAGAGAAGGGAAATTTTTTATTAAGAAACTTTTTTTTAAAAAAAACGTTGGACGGAAAGTTATACACCGTCTGTCCTATTAAGATTTCGAAAAGCCAAATTTTGGCTAATAAAAAGACGAAAGTTAGGTAACTATTGGCTATATGCCAAATATGCAAATTTTGGCTAAAAAGACTACACATGCTCTTATGGTTAGGGATTATGTTGACAGCTAGTTGCCAGGGATAATACCTGCAAATAGTGTCGGAGGAATCTACTACTTTTTTACTGTTTGTAGTTTGAAGGTAGGAGGTAACATTCTGATCTGATTCAGAACGTGCTTGCCCTATTAGTGAAGAAATTCTTTGTATGGAGTATTTGAGAAGCACTTCTTGCTTTTGAAAGGGAGGTGTGCAGCAACAAGCATGATCCTTAAGTCCAGGCCCAGGAAAATGGGCCCAAGCTCCAAAAGACCTTATTTAGTATGTTAACTATATTGGAGGCTTGTTAAGTAGGTTTAGTAGTACAATCTTCATTACTATTTCAACTGTGATGTGTGATAGCATTCTTTCTCCAATACTGATTTTTGGTTTCTAATGTTATGACTCTAGAGTAGTGAGGGAAGCATCATTCCCATTGCGTTCCATCTTTGCCAGACTGGTTTGCAGGTGCATTTCAAATGTTCTTCTTTAGTCGAAGCTAACATTTTGAGTTTATGGGCATTTATTGTCATGCCAACTGTACTATAAGTAATACATTGTACCCGTTTGTATGATGGTCACAATGCTTAATAATATTGATGCTCGTTATGCGAAAACACCTATTAGGCCGTCACTAATTTCATGGATACCCATTCAAAAGGAATGCCATATGCCCTGTGCTTACAAGGGAGAGTCTCAAAAGACTCCTACGGTTTTGACTCCCAGGAACAGAGGCTGGTCCACCCATGGGCTTCGGTGTTCAACTGAACACCGATTTTTTTTTTTTTTTTCTCACCAAGTATACATGTAAAATCTTTAGAATAATATTAGTTTGAACACCGAATTTAAAAGTCAACGAATACCCAATTCTTAAAAAATGAACATTCATCCAAAAATCTCGTCCACGAGCTAATCCATCGTCCACAAGTTAATCTATTTTGAAAATGCAACTTTTGGTCACCACTGCAACAGTGGAAAGAAGCTTTTCAGCAATGAAGTACGTAAAGAGCAATCTACATAACAGAATGGGAGATGAATGAATGAATAATTGCTTAGTTATTTATATAGAGCGTGATGTATTTGATGTTACGGTTTCAAAATATGAAAACTCATCGCTAGCCGTTGTAATAGCTTATAGCTTACGAGCTTTGAAATTTTTTTTGAGATATTGTGATAATTATTTTATTTTTGGATATAATATTTTACTGTTGGCTATATACAGGCGTTGTTTTCCTTATGTACTCGTTAGGAAAAAATTTATGAACTTTGGTCCAGCAAATTTTTTTAACACCCTTGAAGAATTTCTGAAGCCGCCAAAGTAGGACATGAGTTAGCAGCACTATAGTCAACAAAAGCTGCATGTAGGCCTGTATGTATCTGCTGATGGTGGAGACAGGAAAGACAGATGTTTGTTTGTTAACTCAATGCAATATTCTCTTTTGCTTTTTTGAAGAAAAAGGTTGCAAGCAATTTGTGAGCTAATTACCTTATTGGACCTTTTTAAAACAAATGACCAAAATGGCCTAGTTCCAAAATTATTTATCAATATGACCTAGTTTCCAATTAAATTTCTATAATTCTTTTTCTATAATATTTTCTATTGGATGTGACCTTTTATTAAATACTTGAAGTTTTAGGATTTTAGAATAATTTTTACTTTTTATATTAAATTTTATCAACGGTTTTTATTCTATAGTATAAAAATTAGTGCTTAATTGTGTACAAATTAAGTGAGAGTTACTTAAACCATGCTCTGATACCAAGTCGTTTGGATGGAAGCGAGTGTTGCCCACGTAGTTGAATATCTGCAAAAGAGTGGAAAGAGTATTAGATATTTTTTTAAAAACTAAATTTTCTCAAAGTAACCAAGCATTATCATTCTCGACAATATCTAATAATAAAGCATTTATTCAAATTCTAATTCTTCTGAGTAATCACTATCACTATCATATGGAGGTTCATCTACATATTCGTTTCTTTAATAAATTACATATATGTTGTTGTAGGACTAATTATATATATACTAAATTCTCCATTTTCAAAGAATAATAAAGATCTTTCATGAAAAGTCAGGACATCAATTATTTGAACATTTATATTACTTGTTTGACCAAGATTAACTTGGTTTATTATTATAATTATTACTCGTTCGATACTAAAGAAAAATAAAACTCATAAAAATAAACTGGGTTTGCTAAACTTTGAAGATAATGAACATCAAAAACCTGCATTCTATCACTTCCATGATAGTTAATCATTAATTCTTAAATTAACTTATGAAACTATTATTATTATTCATTCTTCTTTCTTATGATTTGGATGAAGTTAAAGCTTGAAACAATAAGTATGGAAATCAAGAGTAGTGAGAAGTTTTAAGAATACCATAAAAATCAAACAAAATGGCCCAACATGCTTCCGACCTAGCTGAACCTCTTTGAGTTGTTCTGTACCAGTTACTACCAGTGGATATAATACATTTGGAATACACCCTGATTTTAGTGCTCTTTTTACATTCCTCCCATCTCAGGACTACTATAATTTTCAAAAGAGCTTCATCCAAAAGATACGTCTGGAACAACTGAGTAGCACTGCAATACATGCAACCACAACCTATCTCGTTTTCTACCACTAGGTGTATAGCTTAACTATAGAATGTTGTAAACTGGCTTTTTGCAATATCTTCTAGGTAAAGCCCTACGAAGCTCTCTGTGGGGAGAAGAGATAAATTATTCATACCTTATATTGAACAAGAAATGATCGGAAGGTAATCTTTATTAATTTCAGACTTCTTACAAACCAACTCTTCTTACAAGATTATATGAAAATTTTCTCCTAGATTTTATGTCTTCTCTCTTACTAAGCCTGCCCTTTTATAGAGAAAGGATGGCTTTACATTTTTCAGTTGTTACATCATCTCTTACATCAGTTTGAGATTCATTATTATTCTGATTACATCATGGCTTACATCATGGGACAATAATTGAAGTCAATACGTCACTGCTTACGTTATTCTAAAAAAAGAGATTCCTCCTGACCGACATCTTCACATGCTCTACATTTATGTTGGTGTTCTGTCTTCATCAGGCTATAGTAGTATCTAGCTGTTTATTGTCATTGCACATGTGGATAATATATGTTACCAACTGTCAAATAGCTCACAATTATCTTGTTTCTGCATTATGTTTGCTATGTTTTACATTATTCTTTTCTCTGACTATACTGTCATAGATCCATATGTTGATGTAACTCATTTTTATGTCTTTTAATTCACAATACATATTTTTGAATCTCATTGTCCTTCTTTCTGGGATTAACTTCTCAAAATTCTCAGCTTTGTATTGCACGGTATTAGATGCTCCATATATTACTTGGGTAATCATTCATATTTTGATAACATGTTTTGCATGAAGTTCTTCATTTTTTTCAAGATACTCAAGGATTGTTGAATACATTCAAACATATATTTTGAGTCCTTTGTAAGACCAAAATAACTCTTACCTACATTATATATTTCTCTTGACAATTGGATAAATTCTTCACATTTTCTGGATGGATAGATACAATGAATAAGTCATCTTTCAAACAGTACTTGCGTTGTTCTTGAATTTTATCCTGGTAGAATGATAGCCTTGTTCATATGTTGTTGTGATATGGTCTTGATGAACTGCTTCACCTCGCTTACTTTGTATAATTTCTCAAAATATTGTAAATATTTTCTTTGATATTCTGGTAGGAGATTTCTCAGTGAGTAATGTCTCCTTGTATGTAGTCTTGTTTAGAGATGTATTTGCTTATTCTTTTAGGGAATGGGTAGGTTCACCCTTTTACTCATTTTTCCACTAACATTGTTCACCATATTTTCTATAGTCGCATGCTGATTTATGTGCTGGTAGAACAGATTTTGGAGTGAGCATATTTGTAATTGTAATTGATTAAATACTGTCTTTATCTGTTCAACATTTTCCTTGAGGAATACTATGTTCTCTTCTATTTGTTGAACTCTACTTTCCATTCTGCAAAAATAAAACTGTTAATTTCTTGATAGAAAATCAGCTAAAACATTAACTATTCATTTTATATTTTTTATTGTAAAATCATAATGTGCTAGTTCCATTTGACATCTTATCAATCTTTTATTTGCTATAGTTGGATGTATTATTTTGTTAATCCAAGTCTTTGCTTAGGTGTTATCCATTTTTACTATGAATTTTGTATGTATTATGAATAACTCAAACTATTTTATTGTTTTTAAGATTGCTAATAATTCTTTTTCATTGATGTAATAATTTCGTTGTGTTTTTTTGAATGGCCTACTAGTGTATCTGGCTAATCTTTCTTCTTTTTCATCTTTTTCTATAAATTTTAATATTGATTCCCAACTATTTTCAATTACATCTGCTCCTATTATCCATGTGCATTCTTTAACTGGTATTCTTACTTTATTTAATTTTGAAGTTTTTTATTTTAATATTTTAAGTTTTTCTTCATCCTCTATGGTCCATTCCCATTTCTTGCACTTTTTCAGATTTTGTTGTAGCCAACATGTTTTTGCTGATAAATTTGATATATATCCTCTTGTTTGATTTAGTAGTCCAATTATGGTTTGTACTTATCTTTTTTTTAAATATTTGGGAATGTCTTTATTTTTTCTGTTATACGTGGTTATAGTTCTATTCCTTCATATGATAATTTTGTTCCTAGGAATTCTATCTCTGTTTTGAATATCTTCATTTTTTTATATAATATAATTCTTGAATTTTTCACTATTTCTATGAATTTAAGTAAATATTCTTTTTGTTGCTCTTCGTTTTCGGATCCTATTACGATATCATCTACATATACCAGTATAATATTATTATATTTTTCAAATATCTTTATCTATATATTCTTGAAATACTCATGGATTATTTTCATATCATAAGGGTAATATGTTCTATTCATAAAATCCTTACGGGGTGTTGAATGATGTTAATTGTTTTGATTCTTCTATTAGTTTTTTGTGGTAAAATCTCGATTTGCAATAGATTTTTTAATACACTTTTCTTGTTCTTTCTTTGTTTAGTAGTATCAACATATCTGGTAGTGGATATCCAAATCTTTTAGTATTTTTATTTAGTTCCTTATAATTTACTACCATTCTAGATTTACCACTTTTTTCTTCTAAGTGTTTTCTTACTATGAATGCTAGTGATGAATGTGGACTTTGTGATTTTTTTATGTAATTATTTTTTATTAGTTCTTTTATATGTATTTTGAATTCTTCTAAATCTGTTGCAGTATGTCTTATAGGTTTAACCTTTATTATTTTGTTCTTATCTATTAACTTTATATGAGCTATGAGTTTACTTAAATGTCATTTTGCTAAAAGGTCTTCTCCACACAAATTTTCTAATTCTTTTTGTAAAGTTTCTTGGACTTACTGTATTTCTAGTTTTATTTGGTAAATATTGATATTCACCACGCTGGGTTGAAGAAACTCTGATGTGTGGTAAGTTTGTCCTAGTATAGGGTTGTGTTATCCTAATTTCTATTTATTGATGTTTACAAGGTATTGTAAATATAAATGTTCTGTGTGATATAGTCATAGGATATTTTTCATGCTCCGCTTTCCAAAAATGAATACGAAATACGAATACGTGACAAAGTCCAGCGAATGATTTTTATCATTCATAAGTTGTAGGATCGACAGTATCATAACAAGAAATATAGCAAAATATATTCAACCACGCATGCATGAATAATTTATTAATCAACAGAAAATATTTGAAACAAATATAAATATTCCCAAATAAATTCAAGATCTGGATCAAAAGTAAAAAACTTCTGGACTACAAACTCATTACAAGTTTTAAGTAGCAACAAGAATTAAATAACCTCAAATACAAAATAATTATAGCAAGCTTTTCAATGCGAAGCCTAACATTTGCCTACCAACTCCTTCAGAAAATTAATCTCCAAAACCTGTATTTATCATGAAGAAAAAAATAGAGAAACAAAGATAGATGCCCTTAGTGCATGTCCGGGTCGCAAGTAGTACAAGCAAGGGTATGAAAATAAGTGCAAGAAAGTATGAAACAAGATTTGGAATCAAGAGTCAACATGATTTGACAAGGATGCAACGAGTAGTAAAGTTCAATAGGCTAGCTAGCAAGTAAGGCAAATCAAATAACAGGAACAAGTAACAAGTTAGCATGTAGTTGTATCAAGCATCAAGTAACAAGTATCACGTAACAAATGTCAAGTTACAAGTATCAAGTAAGGTGTCAAGTGTGTACAAGTGACAAGTCATTCTTAAGTCTATTGTTTAAGTCTATCTAGGTAGCACTTCATGCATCCTATTTATTTACCACACGGTTGCTACATACAAACAAGTTACGTTTAGATCATGTGATGGATTTTATAGGGCAGTGTACTCAGGCATCAAGTATCAAGCAAGCAAGGTTCATGAATGCAAAAATACTGTAACAAGTTCACGAACTAAGTACCAGTTCGTGAATGCACTAACTCTATAACAAGTTCATGAACCAAGCCATAGGTTCATGAATGCACTAAAGATACAACAAGTTCATGAACCAAGTAATGGGTTCATGAATACACTAAATATACAATAAGTTCATGAACCAAGTAATGGGAAACACGGGCCACCTTCCGAATATACTTACCTATACTATCCACTACTAAGGTCTTTTCCTTAACCCCGGCTTATTATTTATTATTATTTTCAAGAAAAGCATGAAAGTGTGCGAAACAGGGCAAGTAAACATAATCAGGAATAGGGAAAAAATTTAAGCTAGGTAGAAAGTACATTTGAAGGTCAAAAAAAATTAAAATTATCAAGAACAACGAGAATTCCAATTCTGGATAGCATGATGTTGTTGCACCAAAAGTGAGAATCCCATTGCTAAAGGAATGAAAATCTAGATCCTTCAGAAAATATAGAAACTAGACTCTCTGCCAATTCCATTGCATATAAACAATATACATAAAGTTTGTAGCAATAGGTGTCAAAACAACAAACTATACAGAATTCGTGTTCAGCCAGAATTTTAAAAAATTGTGTTCATAAATATGAAACAAGTCTGAAACTTCATTAATTAATTCCAAAAAAATTTGGGAAGGTCCTCTAATGTGTCTAGTATCAGTATGCAAAATTTCAAGTCATTATCTTATACTTAGCATAGTTAATTTAATTGTAAAACAATGTCACGCAGCAAATTCATGAATCTGAAATTTCAGACACAGTTGTACTAAAACAGTGATAATTCACAATCCATAACTCGGAATTCAATTCCGTCAAAAGGTTAGTAAACTACACAGCTGGGGATAAATTTCATGTTTAGAACTCAAATCCAGATTTTGATGTTATCAGGGTCGAAATAGTAAGTAAAAATAAGAACTACAACAAAAGTGGTTTCTTGTATATAAAAAGTAGCATGATTAATGACTATTATGAGTCTAAAGTAGGGTGTGATACAAATCAGGATGTAATAGATATTAAATCAACAAGTCACATTTATTTCTCAACTCAAAAAAAAGTAAAATCACCACATACATCATACAACATACATCTACAAATCAAGGTGATTCTTAATTTCATGTGTTCAAATAATTAGATGATAAAATAGATCTAACTAGTTGTGAAATGAATATATATATCAACAAAATATTGTGACTTTTGTGATCATGGAATTAATAAGGACGACAACAAGTAAAATGAGATCATCAAATGATAAGCCAAAGGGGAGTCACAACTACAATCTACTTGCGGTATTTTTAAATAAAAGCTTGTACTAGAACAATGAATTGTAGAAGAAGATACTTGTCTTGATTGGATGAGGGCATTGATCGACGATCGAGATCGGATGGATCGGATCGGCGTGGATTTTGATGGCGATCAAGATCGAGAAAGATCGATGGCTGAGATCTGATCTGGCTGATCAAGATGATGGAGATCTGATGATGGCTCGGATCTTGATCAGATCGAAAGGCCAGGATATGATCTGATGCGATCTAAATCACGAGGGGGATCGAACGGCTAAGGTTTGAACTTGATCTCTCTCCGATCAACAGCAATAATGGCGGGAAGCTCCGACAGGTGACTGTGGCGGCATTGCAACGGCAGCGTTGAGGGCCTCGACTAGGGTGCAGTCAACGGAGGGCGATGACGGCGACGGGAGGAAGACGGAGCTCTGTTTTTTGGGGAAAAAAGGGGGTGATGGCGGCAACGGGGTAATGGCAGAGCTCGGGGATTCTACAATGGCGAGGCGACTAAGGTGGTGTAGAAGTAGGGGATGACGGTGAGGATGAGCACCAGGGTGGAGGGTAATGGGTTCGAGAGAGACAAAGTGATGGGTTTCGGTGGTGAGGCAAGGAGGATGATGGGTTGACGAGAGCGGGGACTCAACGACGGGGGTGTCGAGGAGAGGAGGAAATGGGGATGATGGGTTTAAGGCTGAGGTCGAAGGGCGGCAATGAGGTACACAGGGATGGCAATGGGAGACGAAGAGGCGGGAGGTAAGGGTTAGTGAATAGTATAGGCGGCTGTGTGTGTGTGTGGGGGGGGGGGGGTAATTAGGGTTAGGGTAAATTAGGTTGGGGTTATATATAGTAGAGTTGCGGGTTTTGGGTTATTGGATAGCGGGTAGGGTTGGCATTCGGGTTAACCGGGCCGGGTCGGGTCGGACCCGCCCGGGTTGAAGGTTGACTTGGGCGGGTTCAGGTCGGGTCGGAGGCTTAACTGGGCCGGGCCGGGCCGGACCGGGTCGAAGAGCTGACCCGCTCAACCCCTGAACCCTTTCGGGTCCAACCCGGGTCGGTTCGGGTCGGGTCGGGTCGCGGGTTGGCCTAGTTAGAGAGTGAACATTTTTTTCTTTTTACTTAATTTTTTTTAATAATAAACATTAAAAATCTTAATAATAATAATAAGATTGAAAGAGTGAAATAGTAAAAAAAACAGATATATTATTCATATGATTTCAAGTTATACAAGTTCACAATTTGGAATAAAAAATAAAGATTTCACAAATTTGTTTTATACACTACCAAATTTCTTATATACAATTTCAATTTACTTCAATTTTCCTAATTTGAAATAACAAGTAAAGATTTAATACAATTTCTATCTATTTACAATTGTCTTAAATTTGATGGCCTTCAATTTGTTGTTGTTGACTTATTGTTGGTCTTGAATACTCATTTTTGGTTGCTATTGTTGTTGTTGTTCTTCTTCTTCCGGCGAGTTGCTCCCACTTGTGGATGTAGATAATGCTTTTCCTTGTGTCCGATCTTCAGCCTTCAGCCAGTCTTCTGTGCAAACGAGCATCTCTAACGGTTGGGGCTTCAAGCGATTCCTGTAATCAGTTAGAACCCTGCCACTTGAAGAAAATGCACTTTCAGAAGCAAATGTAGAGAAAGGAGGAGTTACTAGATCTTTAGCCATATATTTAAGAATACTATAAGTATGTTCATGGTCTTTCCACCATTGTAAAATATCTAGTGAAGAGACAGAATACTCAGAATATTATTGGTTATACCAATTTAATTCATTTGGTTGATTAGTCCTAGATTTTTTGGATTGAATTTGTACAAGTAAATTAAATGTTCTATCATCAAATTTACTCTTACCCATACCTTTAGAAGTAGCAGAAGAAGAACTAACTACAGAAGTTGTACTACTAGAAGCAAAAGGTCTATCATAATAATCATACAAGTTATTTAATGTAGATTCAAATTTAACTAAAAAAGAAGCGCAATCAACCAAATGCAAATCCCCATAGGAGGATGATTAAAATATCCTCAAGTAATGCAAAAAATAGGAGGATCCATAACTCTCCGTGCCCAAGTAATGCAAAAAATAACTCTCCCCAAGTAATGCAAAAAATATTTCAATCAAACTCTCCGTACCTTCTAATTTGATACGAGGATCCCTAACGGTAGCAACACAAAACAACATAGGAGGAGGATTAAAATACTTCAAAAAAAATTTGTATGCAGGTTTGACAATATCACCAACAAAAGCATCATTTAACATTTTGTCAAAAGTTTGCATCATAGTAACTATTGAAATAAAAATGCTACTAGAAGTAGATTCATATGATTTTGAAAATTTTAAAGTTGCGGTTTTAAAAGGTTCTAAAAATTTCAACAAAGATTCGGTATAATACCAATCGGAGGGAGTCATTTCAAAATTGGGCATATTTTTTGCGATACAAAAATTATTTATACATGCTTTATATTCAGTAACAACATGTAGTAAATCAAAAGTAGAGTTCCATCGGTATTTAACATCCTTTGAAAATTTTCTAAAAGATACATTTGAAATCCTACACCAATTTTTCCATTCTTGAAATACAGTGCCACTTAATGCAATAAAATGTACACAATTTCTAATTTTAACTATATATGGATCAGCTATTTTTAATGCATCTTGAACATATAAATTTAAAATATGACATGCACATCTAACATGAAAATATTTTCAGATGGAGGGTTTAATGCGGATTTTAAAATATTAATTGATGCATTATTGTTAGATGCATTATCAAAACTAATATACATAATTTTATCGCGAATATAAAAAATATCACAAATTTCTAAAATACGGTTTGCTATTTCAACGCCACTATGGGGATAGGGCAACGCGGCAAATGATATGATTCGTTTTTGAAGAATCCAATCATTGTCGATCCAATGACAGGTTATTCCCATCATTAGAATATTGTTGCAACCCGTCCAACAATCCGAAGTTAAACTAACTCTACAAGTTAAACTCCATAAAATTACAATCAAAGCGTCCTTCATTTCATTGTACATTTTAAAACAATCCGATTTGCAAGTATTTCTCGGGATTCTTCTAAAATAAAGGTTTAAGGCCGTTTGATTAAAATTTTCCAAGTCCCTACTCTCGGGATAGGAAAATGGTAACTCTTCCTTTATTACTAATCGGGTTATTTCCCGACGAACAAGATCAGGATCATAAGGGTGGCTATCAACTAGACCGGTCCTAGGGTGGATTTTTTGTTGGCCGGGTAGGTCAACAAAAAGATCTTTATGAACACTTAAGATGTGTCGCTTAATTGTACCCGTGCCCTCACCCATCTTCCATTCGTATTGCTTAGAACATGTTTTACAAACTTTCAAACCTATATCCGGAGTTTCTTCGTCCCGGGTATAATCGTAAAATTTATGCTGATCACTACTTTCCCTCTAGTTTTCCTACCACTAGGGGGTTGTGTTGTTTCGGTTGCTTGTTGTTATGGTTCTTCTTCTAATTGTAGTCTCCTACAAATTCATCGTGTGTACCCCATTGTTGGGTAGGAGGATCATGGTACCCTTCGGCGGGCTTATTAGGCGGGACAATTGGTGGCCTACGGGAAGTGCCGGTGGAATCTTGCCCACTTTGGCTACGACCGCTACCGCATGATCTAGACATGTTTTTATTTAGTAGTGTATGTAAAAAAAACTACACAATGTAGGGGCGATAAGTTACAAAAAAAATCTAGAAAACAAGAGGGTTGAGAGAGAGAAGAACAAAAAACCAACAAACAAATAAGATACCAAAAAATTATAACTACAAAATAAATATAAATAGAAGAAGAGGGATATGAAATTTTGATACCGTTCACCGTGGATACGCGTATATAAAAAACCCATGAAAATAAGAAAAGAAGTAGAAGTAGAAATCCGGAATTGAAGACTTGAGGAGTGCTTGGAGAAGAGTTGAGGACTTGATCACTTGGAGGAGAGTTGAAGACTTCAAGACGTTGTTGAATTTTTAGTTCGATACGATCGGAATTTGATCGTGTATATGTCATGCTATATTTTTTTCAATTGTTCACAAATTGAAATGAATTGAGTAATAATAGTAGGGAGAGTAAGAGAATAAGGTGTGAATTTTTTGTTGGGGTTGTGGGGGTATTTATAGGGAAAAAATTAAAAAAACACAAAAAAACACAAAAAACAGCTAAAAGAGCCGTTGCACACTATCTGTTGTACGGTAGCGATAGGGGGGTTTTTTGACCTGTTGGACCCGCGGGTCAACGGTCGACTCGGGACGGGTCAAATGGTTCACAACCCGCGAGTTGGCGGGCGGGTCAGCATCTTTTTTGCAAGTTACCGGGCCGGGTTCAACGGGTTGAATTTGCTTAATTCGCGACCTGGGTCGACCCGTTAACGGGTTCGACCCGAACCCGAACCGCCGTTTCGCGGGCTGGGTTAATTGAGCGGGTCGTGGGCGGGTCGACCCGTTTGCCATCCCTAATGGCGAGTTTAAGTAGGATCCGAAAGGAGATTGGGTCAAAAATCACAATAATTTGGCAATATGAATTAGATGAGTGGAATCGGTCGACTCCCCATGAAGAACGACAAATCAGAACTGATATGAATGAAGCAAATGAAATAGATTGGATACAAAAATTGAGTCGAAACAAAAGAAATGACTTTTATTAGAACTGAAAACAAAATACAGGATCTTGAATTGATAAATAGAGTACAATGAAATGAAATACAGCAGAAAAATACAAGAGAGGGAACAGGGGTTACAATATTATTGTTGTAAAAAGTCATTTTCCTAATAAGACATCAATACTCATGTCATCAAATTTGTATATTATTGGTATTTTTACGATGTAATTTTCTACTTGTATCGTAACATTTTATTGATATTTGTCAAGAATAATACTTTTTCCTCTCAATCCATATGTTGCTTTTTTATCAGTTCCATCTTGTTTCCATTTTGGTAGTATACTTTCACAGCATAAGCTTGTGCATGCTCCAGTATCTATTAAACTGTGATAGTTTCTTGATTTGTATCCTTCGTATACAAATTTTGTTAGTATTGTATTTTATGTTACTCTTAATAGATTCATTTAGACAATTTTTTATTTATTACTATACTTTCATTATTTACTGTTGTTATTTTTTCTTCTTATATCGAGTATAATTGTACTGTTGTAAGGAAGTCAGTTACTAATAACATTTCATTAACATTGTGTTATGAGTCTGCATGTAGATGTAATAGTATTCCATTTCTATTGTTTATTCTTTGTGGTAATACTATTTTATGGACAATTGGATGTCCGTTCTAATAGTACTCCAAATAGTAATACGAGTTTTCTAATGGTATTAATTCCGTTGTTTTTATATTTTTTTTGTTTAATATGTGAATTAGTAGCTCGTGTATCTACAAGGGCTATTTGTCTGTTCCATTTACCATTATCATAGTATTCTATTTATATCTTAAATTGATTATTATTTTTATAGTCTAATGTATTTATTATTGGTATTAGCTCCAATGCCTGTTATTTATTTCTTATTGAAAGTGATCTTTTTCCACACATTATTTGTGGTGTTTTTCATTTTTCAATATCTTTTGCTTTGGTAAAGTCAAATTTCATATAATTTGGTATGGTCATTTCAAGATTTTCTCTAGTTGGTTTGTATCTTATAATTTCCTACCACAGTGATTCTATTTTAAAGTTATCAGTATTACTGTTATTTACTTCTTGCTTACTTGTGAAAGCATAAATATATCTTTCTTTTTTTATTGCTTTTCTCTATCATTTCTATTTCTGATAATCTGTAATACATGTCTAAGCTTTTGTCCTTATTTTCTTCTGCCATGTTAATAAAGAAATTATGTTTTATTGTAAATTTTAATTTTTCTGTACATTAAGTATTCTTGTACTATTTCTATTAAAATATCTTGTGTACTTGATATTATTCTATCATTTATTAAGTATATTTCTAAGGGTGTATTTATTCCTCCTTAGAATATGTTTTTATTATTATTTGTACTGCGCGCTCTAAATGTATGTGTCTTAATATCTTTCTAGTTTTCTCACTTATTTTTTTTTCATTTCTTGTCTTATTATTCTTTCTGTTATTAATGAAATTACATTTTTCCTTGAGCTTATTCAATGTCTACATGTTGCTCATTATTTCTAGCTATTATTATGGTGATTCTTTTTTTTCAAATATTGGAAATTGAAATTTCTCTTTCGTGTATATGTGTTGTTTGGTTGCTTTTATTTTATCATATTTTTTATGTCAAAACTCATCATTTCTCTTACTTCTTCATTATTTTTTTTTCTTTCTAATTGTTCTCCTATTTCTGTTATTTCCGTTATCATATTTATTCCATATTCTTCTATTTCTTCCTCACCACTTCCATTATCTTCATCCATTATCATGATTTCCTCATCTTCACTTATTTCTAACCATTCTTCTTCATATTCTATAGCGTCATAGTTTATATTATACATTTCTTCAATTTCTTCTATGTATTTTATATTTTCTTTTTCATTCTTTTAGGACAGTTTGGTAATATATGTCCTACTTCTCCGTGTATATAACAATTACATTTCTTCGGGTCTTATTTTGATATTGTTTATTTTTATTTATTTTTTTGAATTATTTTGTCACGCCCCGCTTCCCAAAAATACGGAATACGAGAACATGACATTGGCCCAGCGAATGACTAACGTCACCCATAAGCTGTTTATCCGATCAACTCAACAATATAATCAATACAGAACAATTACGCAAGCAATAATAATAATCTCATGAACAATAATACTTGGAATAGACAATATGAGATAACCAAATACAATAATCCAACATCTGGAACAATAATAGCAATATTCGAGTCAAAAACCCACAATACATTGAAATAACAATAGTTCAATAATTAAATCTCCATGATAAAATAATAATTTATTAAGAGGCGATACTATTAATTCCTTCACCAATGTTGTTCTCCCAATCCATCAGACAATTCTCCATCAACACCTGTAAACATTTCATCTAAAAAGAGGATAAAAATTGTCCTTAGAGTAAGTCATGGATAGCAAGTAGAGAAAGCAGGGAACAATGGAATAACGATACAACAATGAATTCAATAGATCAATAGGAATCAATAACATGGCACGATAATCGATACAATGGCTATAAATAATGATTTAATATTCGGTAACAATAATCAATGATCAATATCAATAATACCTTAGCCAATATTCGATATCCATAGAATAATGATGAACAATATGCAATGTCGGTGATGTGTCAATCCTTATGTTTTTTAATCATTTTAATCCTAACTAATATAGCACTTCATGCGTCCCATTTATTTACCACATGGTTGCTACATATAAACAAGTTACGTTTAGACTTAGTGGTAGATTTTATAATTCATATACTCGGGAAACGGTATGAACGATTCTTCAGTATTCGGTTATTCAGTCATTCAGTCATTCAGTTATTCAGTATCCATGGAACAATATGCAGTTATCGAGTTATTCAGTCATTCAGTCATTATAGGGAAACCACAAGCTCCCTTCCGAGTACAGTCTCTATATTGTCCACTACTTAGGTCAATCCTTAAACCCCGGCTTGTTAACAATTTTTATCAATGCAAAAGTACAATACAATATGCAAATATGAGATATTAGATGGACAATAGTAACAATGGGGGAACAATAGGACGACAACTTAGATAGGACAATTAGAAATAATGACAATGAGACACTAGGATCATGGAATGCAACATACACACTTTAATTCATGCAATACTACGATATATAACAATTAATCTATTAAAAACTGGAATATAAAATTCTGGACAGCAAGAGTAGTCTGTACAAAAATACAGTTTCCCGCTATTTCAAAAATCGAAAATTGAATCCTTCAGAAATTCTAGAAACTAGACTTCCACACAGTTCCAACGCATATTTAATGTTCAAAATCCGACAACAGTAACTAGGTCAAACACATTGTTCTTCACAAATTTCATGTTCAGGCAGAAACTCGACATCATGTTATTATAATTTTAGAAACAGCAAAAACTCGATATAAAATTCATTAAAAATATTTTCTAGACTCCTAAATATGATTAATAATAATCTGGAAATTATCAGAGAAAAATTTTATCATTTGATCAGTCTTTTTACTGTTTAAACATGCAAGATACAAGAATCTGAAAATGTGAAAGTAAAAACACAGCTGTAGTAAAATGGGCACAACTTTGCTACAAAACTTGGAATTTAGAAATTCAAGATGTCTGGAAACTAGAAACATAGGGCTACAACTCTTATTCAGAAAATTATTCATTTTAAGATCATTTACTGGTTCAAAAATAGCAGTAACATACAGGACAACAAGTAATATACAGGTTTTGGGTATTTTCATGAAACAAATTAATTAAACATGATGGGTATCAATTCTATTAGTCAATAAGTTATATAATCAGCATGATAAGTGTCAAAACATGATAAATAAAATTAGAACACATACATACACTAATTTATCATCAATCAACCATCAATCGATCAAACAACATACAACCTTGCAATTGTCTCTACAATAATTAATCGTGTAATGCGATGCATGAAAATTTCCTATCATCAATACTATACGATGTATGCAAGATTCAATATTTTTGGATTCAAAGTGGCACGATGTCAAGAATATTGGGGTTAGCTCGTGTAAACCCTCAATAGACCCAACGAAGAGATGAACAAAGTATAATACGATAAACAAGGGATCTACTTCCAACAATTTCAACAAAACTTAAATTTGATACAATTAACAATTCAAGAGGACAGTGACTTACCTTATAAGTGGTAAAAACGAATACCAACAATAACGGGATAAGGATCCCGAAGCAACGAACCCACGAACACACAAATTACACGTTCACAATACGTGGAAAAGAAAACAAAGAAACAACAGCAAGGCAGCAACTATGGGCTTCGATCTGGCTGACGATGATCAGGGACGGCATCGATGGCAGAGACGCAGGGCAGCATCGAGGGTATGGTGCTGCCGTTCGTTTGGGCGGGAAACAGGGAACAGGGGGGTTTTGGGTTTGGGTGTGCTGGCTGGGTGAGACGATTGGGGAAGGAGGGTGGAGGCGGTGCTGGGAGGAGCGTCGACGGCGAGGAGCACCAGAGTTTGTTCGAGGAGGTTGGGGGAGAAGGTGCTACAGTATGGGGCAGACAGGTTTAAGCGGGGGAAAGAGAAAGAGGAGAGATGAGAGAGAAACTGTGACGACTACAAAATTATATATTTTTTTGGGGTTTTAGGGTTTGTATTAGGGTTGCATATATAGAATACAAATAGATTATTGGGTTAATGGGTTTAGGATCCAATAATAGTGGGTTTGGGTTGAGAACAAACTGCAATTGGGTTTTAGGGTTTAATAAGAGATAGGTTTGAAGACAATAGGGTTCAAATAAAATACTCACAATTCAATAAAATAAAATTCACAAGATAGATAACCCAATGAGGAGAGAATAATAGTTCATGAACAGAAATTCAAATCCAAAATAGATAGATAAATAATACAAATGAAAAAGATATCAATTGGGCTTGCAATTAAATTTGAATTCGCCAGAATATCAGATCCGGTACAATAATAAAAAAATCCAATAGATGAATTTTAAACAGATAATCATGAAATAACAATTAATAATCATAATCATAATATTAATAAAAAATATACAATAAAATAGTATTCAGGTTTAACAATTTTATTAAAATAATCCAATAATAATAATACACATGATTTTGGCTCAAATAAAAATAGTCAATCAATAAGATATAGAAAATAAGATCAAAATAAACTGTTATTCGAAATGAATAAAATTATCGATTAGAAAATACTTTAATAAAATATCCGAACAGAATTTAGCACAAAATAAATTTATAAAAATCAAATTATCGAAAATACACGAAAAATACTTATTGGCGAAAATAGGGGTTACAGATTTTTTATAGGATTTTTATATCTCTTAAAATTTTTCTATATTTTTGTTTATATTTTTACATTTTATTTTTACGTCTTTTTATATAATTATATCTATTACATCCCCAATGCTACTTCACAATATATTCTTTGTTTATATGTTCTATAATATTTTATAGTTGATCTAGCTTCTTGACAAACTTTATCTCTATGATCTCTTACAAATTATTTCTATATTCCAAAGTAACTGTTTCTGGTTTTACTTTCTCATTTATATATGCACTATATATGTTTATAATCCATAAATCTGGTAGTTTTAGGAAAAATACATCAAAGATTGAACTACTTTCTTCTTTTGTATAATAGCTTTCTTGAAATATTATCTGAATTCGCAAGCATAGTTGTCAAAATAACACATGTCGCATATTTTTAAATCGCTTAGGCTCCATGTTGGTTGGTCCTTTTTATATATATTGTGTTTATCTGTTTTTTCATAGAAACTAAACTATGTTCTTATTGCTATCTCGTAATTTGTAATTATTTCTTATAGCATAAGGCTCTTTGTGCTGAATTTTCTTCCGTTCCTTTATCATTAATTGGTCTTGAGTTTCTAATTTTATTTTCCTCTTATTTTGTTAGTCAAGTCCACCATTTTACAACTACTCCTATAAATGTTGCTTCTATAAATTTCTCGAATGTATTTCCTGAGAGATTTTGCCTAAATCCTATTATTAAGGATGTTTTTAATCATTCTTCTATTGTTTTATCTACATCTTTTACACATTTTAGGTTTAGCAATTCTCCATTTTCTGCTATTTCTTTTCGTAGTGTTCCGTGGATTCATATTTTTAGGTTTCTTTTTCTTTTTCTTTTCCTGACTTACACATTTCTCTATTTTGCCATTTCCATGGTATGTGACTAGGATAAGGTCTTTTATTAGGCGGTGGTCTTAAGTATTCGTAAATATTAGTTGAACTTTTTTAGGTTTTGTTATAATCTTGTCTTCTTGATCCATTTTTATTTCTCCATTTTTTATATCTAGATTCCTTAAGGCTTCTTCTACTTCATCTGAATCGGGATTTTCAATTAAATCTTTTATTTATAAAATGTTTATATTAAATTTTGTTATAGCTTCTAACTTCTTCAAACATTCTTCTGTTATGCCTAATTCTTCATCTGTGTCATCTGCTATATACCTACTTAGTTTTTTTATGTTCTTATTTATGACTTTTATGTCTTTTCTTATATCTCATACGAATTCTGTGTCACTGTAATCTTTTTCTAATTCTTGAATGTTTATCATATAAATTTTTAATTCCATTTTTGAATTCAATTTATGTATTGATGTTTCCACTTTTTGAATATTATCCATATCAACTTAATTCTTATAGTTTAATATTTTGTGTGCTAACAGGTGTTGGTAATACCAACTTGCATCTTCGTTTCTATAATCTAATACATTATATGCTATTACTTTTTGTATTTTTTATGTAGCTTTTCAGTTACTCTACTTGTTATGTCCAAATATTCTGATATTTTCTTATCAATTATATGTCTTCTTTTTATAAGTCTTTTATCAACGTGTCTTATTTTAAATTTTGAAACATTTTTTAATCTTAGTTTCTTTATTTTGTTGTGAAGTATCCAAATTTTATAAAGGTTTGAGAGATATTATAGTTTATAATTACTAAAGTAGGGTTATATAGAAAATTTATTTTTAAGTTTTTATAATAAGTTGGGTTAATTGGGTAAATATTTTTAAAATTGGGTTAGTTTGGTATATATTTATGGAAAGCGTGCCAGGTAGAAACAAAAACTCGCAATTTTTTGTTGAGGTTGTAGAGTTCACAGAGGGGAGGAAGGCCCAAAAAAAGGGTTTATCGTGGATGAGAAAGTTCATTGGGGCTAAACTATCTTTATATGCCAATTTACTCATATTTATCTTTAACTAACTCTAAGTAATAAGCTATATCTTTTAATAGGTTAGCGTCATGTTGATTGATGCGGTTTGTTTTGGGGGGGTGGCTGCACCAGGTGTGAGTTCTTCTTAATTTGTATTTTTGCGGAAGCTTCGGTATTGACGGTACGCCCGACCCTCAGCTGAGGGAACGGCTCGGGAGTAGGCGGGAGCTAGGTGGAGGTAGGATGCTCGGCTCGGATCTGGAAGCTCGAATCCAGAAGTCTCGTGTACATGCACTCGGCCTAGGAACACCACGGTTGGTCCCGGTGGCAGGTCCTTCGACGGTCTAGTCAGTCACTGAAGAGTAACAGAACTAGGATTTGGAGAGATGAAAGATTAATTACCTTTTGAAGGGGTAGAGGGCCTAGTATTTATAGGCAATGCCAACCGGATCTGGACCCGGTCGCCCGTGGGCCTGACGTTGTGGAAGCCCAAGCGGTTTAGGGCTGACATGGCAGATCTGATGATCGGGGTGAATGCCTTTTGAGGAGATCCTATGGTCCAGGAGGGGCCACATCATTTGACCCATATCAGGAGCCCCCCACTCCTGGAGGGCTAGGTGATCCAACCGTGTAGGAGTGGTTTTTTTTGCCTCTGTAGGCAGAGTAGGGTGGTGTGTACGGCGAAGAACGGGATCTGTATCTTCCAGAAAAGGTTAGTGGGGTAGGATGAAGGGGGTCCCCTCTTGGAGTCACGCAGGGCGTCAGTTGTAGAAGCATCGGGGCTAGGTTCGCCGAGCATCGAGGGTCAGTAGGCGAGCCCCCTCATTGGTTGGAAAAGCAAGGTGGCGTCTAGACCCGTGGAGTAGGAGCTCTTCTTGCCGAACGTCTAGGGTCGGCAGGTGAGCCACTGGTTGGGGTATAATTTAGGGCTCGCGGTAACATCCGAGCGTCGTCCCCAAGGCCGTTTGGCCGAGAGTAGGGGGGTCGGATGGTGAGCCCCCTCACTTGTTGGAAAAATAAGGGGATGACGGAGTCTGTGGAGTAGGGATCCTTCTTGCTGAGCGTCTGGGGTCAGCAGGCGAGCCCCTCATTTGTTGGGGGATAATTTGGGGCTCGCAGTGACATTCGAGCGTTGAGGTCCAAGCCATTTGGGATAAACTTTTTGGGCTCGCGGTGACATCCAAGCGTCAGATCCAAGCAGTCTGGGAGAAACTTATTGGGCTCACGGTGACATCCGAGCATCGAGGTCCAAGCAGTTTTGGAGAAACTTTTTGGGCTTGCGGTGATATCCGAGCGTCGAGGTCCAATAGTTTGGGAGAAACTTTTTGGGCTCGCGGTGACATCTGAGCGTCGAGGTCCAAGCAGTTTGGGAAAAATTTTTTGGGCTCGCGGTGACATCCGAGCGTCGAGGTCCAAGCAATTTGGGAGAAACTTTTTGGAGGAAGAACTTGGGCGAATAATGGTGAAGTACCTGAGAAGTTGACCCTACGCGACGAGGCACCGCGTTGATCGACAGAGCCGAGGGTAAGAAGGTATTTTTGCGCTCTCGGCTGACGTCATCAAGATCGTAGTGGCCGTTAGATCTTGATGATGAAGATCAGACGGCCAGATCTTTTTGCGGAATTCGAGGAGTCCCGCCTGCGCTTATAAATCCCCCTCCCCTACCTCACTTCTTCACTTTGATTTCAACTTCTTAATAACAGAAATTTCCTTGCACACCGCAGGTGACCGTTTTTCGTTGACCTTTGCGTTCTCCGGTGAAATAGGTTAGTATTCTTGTTTTAAAATGTCACGGTCTCAGTCCGGTTCTGAGGCAGGCACTTCAGGTCGTGGTGGCGAGGAGGAGGTTCATTCGTCTTCAATATCCTTTTCGTCAGGTGACTTGCATCCAGTAAAAGAGGAGGTTCTGTCAGTAGGAGGGTCGGATAGCGAGGGCGACGTAGCCTTTATCGTAGAGCCTCTGCAATCCCGTAGGCCGGGTAAGGAGCCTGTAAAGGAGGAGCACGAAGATAGGTATCCCGAGGGAGAGGGGCTTGTGGAGGAGGAGAATGAGTCCGGAGAAGGAGTTTGGGAAGAAGAGGAGCAGGTTGAGGAGGGTGATGATCAGGAGGATTCCGAGCAGGGGACTGAGAGTGGTAGTAACCATGGCGAGGTCGGAGGGACCGCGGAGGAGGTAGGGGAAGAAGAGGCAGACCTCCCACCATTGCCTCCCCTAGCGACCCCTTCCCCTGATAGGAAGGATCGCCCCGAAGGAGGAAGAGGAAGTGGATACAGCCCGACAGTCCGGCCGAGAAGGATAAGTATGAGTATGGCTCTGGGTTCACGTACCCCCTTCTCTCCGGTAAAAATCCAGGGTCGATCAGGATGTACCCTGACGACGTGAAGGATCTTCTGGAGTATACATCGTTGTTGAGGGACGAGGGCCAGTCCATGATCAAGATGGATAATGTGAAGTGTGCCCTGCCTAGGGACTACTTGCCCATCTTGAGGGCGGCTTACTTCATTCCTTGAGAGTTCGAGCTTCTGGTGCCGAACCCAGGAATTCGCCCGACCACCGTGCTTGAACTGAGCTTCTGCATGTTCCCTGAGGATGCTTTCGTCTCGGGGGTTGAGGCTTCTGTTGCACCCGTTCAGCAAGAGAGTGCTGAACCTGGGGGAGCTGAGTCTGATGCAGTACGGTCCCAACTCTTGGAAACACTTAGTGTGTTTTATTTTGAAGTGTCAGGAGAAGGGGATTAAGCCGAGGCTGACTTACTTCCGAACCATCCTGGGAATGAGCTCTCTCGGGGACCATGAGAAAATTTTCTATCTTGCGCCCCGCCCTCACAAAAAGGTGATGCACGAGCATCCGGACTCCATCAAGGGGTGGAAAGAGAAGTACTTCGTAGTCCAGAGCGAGAAGCCTTGGGACATCCCCACTGTTTGGAACTTTGGAACGCCGAACCACAAGCCACCGAAGCAAAGAGACTTGACTGAGAAGGAGTGGGCGAAGGTCGACAAGATCGTGGAGCGTCATAGCATTGGGTGGCCTCGCATCACGGAGCTACACCTCGCCCGAGCCGGACTGAGCCCGGCCAACCATAGTATATTTTTGTTTCCATTCTGTCAAGCTTTCTGCCTTCGCGTTAACATGTTTACTTTTTATTTTTTGTAGAAATGTCTGCCAAGGAGCTTGATAATCGAAACGCCATAGTAGAACTGGCGGCCAACAGAATGGCCGAAGAGGCGAAGAAAGCCGCGCAGGAGAAGAACGGAGCACTGGCCGCGGGGTCCGGTAAGGCACCGGTGCCGGCTCCGGAGCAGCCACCCTCGAAGAGGGTGAAGGGGCCTCACCACTCATCGAGGTCAGAGAAAGAATCGGGGGCGAGCTCCGGAAGTAAGAAGTTGGCAGAGGTTCAAGAGCAGAGGCCTCCGCCCTCTCGCTCCGACGCCGCACAGATGGTGGACAGGCATAGCTTGCAGCAGCACGTCCCGGGCTGAGGGGTGAAGGTAGGGGACATCCTGCTCCAGGGCTCAGTGGCTGTGGAGGCGGCAGAGCACATCGCCATGGAGCAGGACCGGATGAGTCTGGCGACGCAGACGTCCGAGGCAGCCTACACGCGGTGGGCTCAGGCGCAATTCTCGGTAAGTGTTTGGTATTTTCCATGCGCGCAGAATTTCAGAGTTCAGGATTTAAGTGTTCGGTTGAAGGAGGCTCGGGAGAAAGAGGACACTCAGATGGACTCGCTTGTTAGGCACCACAAGAATGAGTTAGCCCACTTCAAGGAGAAGGCCCTGGCGGAGGCCGTGAAGGCGAAGAAGGCCATGGAAGAGGTGCAGATCTCCATGGCGGATACTCTGATCGCGGCCCAGGATAAGGCCTATGCCAAGGCGAAGGAGCACTTCACGCTAATCTACCCAGACAAATGGGTCGACCATCTACACTACAATTGGCAACCAGAGCATCCGCCCATACCTGGTGGTGATGAGGAACTGGGGGACCCTCATCAAGAGGAGGTCCGGGGCGACCCTGCTGACGAAGAGGTGCCACGTCCCCCTCAAACATAGTTTAGGTTTTCGTTTTTTGATTTTGTAAACGACTTTCGTGGACTGGCCACCTCTTTTGGTAACTAGAAAATTTTTGAATTTATACAAGAGGAATTTTGGCCGATGCTCTATGACTTGTGTTTTTCGACTCTTTTGTGACCTGTTTTTTTTTCGTCTTTTTGATAGACGCATGAGATCCTCGGCGCCGACCTTGGTACTGCCGAGGTCTCCTGGGTCCGAGCTGGGCTGGGGGCCATGGAGAGTGTTCTAGCTCACCAACGTAAGCAAGCTCGGGACCGAGCGGCCGCAGTGAATTACTTCATTAACAAGTCTAGAGAGCTCAACTTGGAGGTCGCTCGTCGGAAGAAGGCCATAGCCGACCGGGACTGGTGGGCAGTTGAGACAAACTGGTCGATCTCGGATGCCTTGAGTGGGCGGTCGGCTTCGGAGTCTTTTCTTCGTGAGGCTGTTGTAGAGAAAGAGTTGGAGTTCCGTAGGTTGAAGCTAATGCTAGGCGCTGGTCTAATCGAGGAGACGAGCAATTCCGTACTAAGGCCTTCTCCAACCTTTTTCTTAGAGGCGGCTCAGGTTGCCGATGCGGAAAGTTCTGTTGCCGGAGTGCCTTCCCCAATCGAACAGGCCGAGCGTGCGAAGGAACCCGTGGGAAGCGCCGAGTTTAAGTTTTAAGCCGAGCGATGAGTGATTTGTAAGCTTTTCATTGTATTGAGCGGCCGTTTCTGGCGCTCTACGAATAATAAAAAACTTCCGACTTCTTTAACTTTGACGATTCATTGAATGAGGAGGGCAGGAGTGTAGCTCGAGATTGTTGCCGAGCTCGGCCTTGCAGGGGGTCGCTGCCGAACTGTAGTTTCTTGCAGGCAACGCCCAATGAGTGACGTTTTGCCTTCCGATAAACGTTAATGATGACGTTTTACCTTCCGCCGTTTGGACTTTCCGATGTAATAAATGCGCTGCTCAGGGGGCTATATAATCCCCATCTCCCCATTGCTTTTCATCAGGAATTGAGATTGACTCATCTGCCACCCACTAACAATTCGGGGTTTCAGCTGCGAGGGTCGTTGAGCCCCACTTGTCAGCGGGTGAGAGGTGGGTCGATCGCCTATGAGATTCGGGTGCCTGCCAAGGGCGGGCGCCCATGAGTAGAACTTTGGTCCGAGAGTTTCGGGTCGGTGGTTCACCTATCAGCCTCGAACAATTTGGGGTTTTGGCTTTGAGGGCCGTAAACCCCGAGTTGCTCGCGGGTGAGTGGTGGGTCGATCAATTGGTCCGGAGGCTCGGTGAGAGTCCTGGGTCGGTGGCTACTCTGTCGCCCTCGGACAATTCAGGGTTTTGGCTCCGAAAGTCGTAAACCCCGAGTTGTTCATGGGTGAGAGGTGGGTCAACCAACAGTCCGGGGCTCGGGGCGTTTGCCGAAGGCGAGCGCTCTAAATCTTTAATGAAAATTTTTGGAACGGGCATGGTCGAAGGTCGTCACCGAGCATAAAAGGCATGGCTTGAAAAATTTAAGGCCTTGCTCGAGGTCGATACCGAGCCCTTATGTATACGCCTTGACGGATAGTATGGGTGTAGCCAGAGGTCATCGCCGAGCGCATAGGTTGATGGGCTTGAACAAGCTCAAACCATGCTCGAAGCCGATGCCGAGACCCCATACCTTAGAGATGCCAGGATGGGCGTAGCTTCTGGTCATCGCCGATGGTAAAGGTCGCGTGGCTTTGAAAAAAGCCAAGGCCTTGCTTGAGGTCAACGCCGAGCTCCCACACATGTTCTCAGAAAGATAGTATGGGTGTAGCGGGTGGTCATCGCCGAGCGCATAGGTCGATGAGCTTGAACAAGCCCAAACCATGCTCGAGGCCGATGCTGAGTCCCCCATACCTGCAGGTCGTCGCCCAGTGTAAAGGTCGCGTGGCTTTGAAAAAAGCCAAGGCCTTGCTCGAGGTCGCCGCCGAGCCCCCACACCTGTTCTCGGAAAGATAGTATGGGTGTAGCCGGAGGTCATCGCCGAGCCCATAGGTTGATGGGCTTGAATAAGCCTATACCATGCTCGAGGCCGATGCTGAGCCCCCATACATTAGACAAGCCAGTGATGGGCGTAGCTGCAGGTCATCACCGAGCATAAAGGTCGCATGGCCTTGAAAAAAGCTAAGGCCTTGCTGGAGGTCGACGCCGAGCCCCCACACCTATTCTCAGAAAGATAGCACGGGTGTAGCCGGAGGTCATCGCCGAGCGCATGGGTTGATGGGCTTAAACAAGCCCAAACCATGCTCGAGGCCGATGCCGAGCCCCCATACCTTAGAGGTGACATTTTCTGGCTTGAGGTGCCGAGTGTCGATCCCCACGCTTGTAAGGAAAGCTTTTTTGTGGCTCGCGATTTCTTCCGAATGCCAAGCTCTAAGCTTGTGAGAGAAGCTTTTTGTGGCTCACGGTTTCTTCTGAACACCGAGCCCTAAGCTTGTGAGAAAAGCTTTTTGTGGCTCGCGGTTTCTTCTGAATGTCGAGCTCAAGACATGTTTTTTAAGAGAGCTAATACGAAGCCAAAGCTTGTTTTAAGAAAGCTGGCATAATTACAACATAGTTGGACTTTACAAAACAAGGCACGGCATGTCGATTACGTTTTTCATAATTTACATTGGCTGTAGAGGCTAACCCTCCCCCTCTAGAAATTTGATGAGGTACTCTACATTCCAGGGCCTCTTGATAGCTTTGCCCTCCGGGTTAGTGAGGCGGTACGTTCCCGGACGTATAACCTCAGAAACCTTTTACAGGCCTTCTCAGTTTGGGACCAGTTTCCTCTTTTGGATGGGGTTAGATACCGCCAGCTTCTGAAGGACGAGGTCCCCCAGCTTGATATCGATGGGATGCACCTTTTTGTTGTAGAACCTTTCGATCCTCTGCTGGTAGGTGTTTCTTCTGATGGCAGACTTCTCCCTGACCTCGTCTATGAGATCCAGGTCGGCACGTAGCTGTGCCGAGTTGCTTGCTTTGTCGAAGGCCATGATTCGGGGCGAAGGGAGCCCGATCTCTAGGGGCATTACGGCCTTTGTGTCGTATGTCAGATTGAATGACGACTCTCCCATGGGGATTCTTTTCATCGTTCGATAGGCCCAGAGAACGCTCAGCAGCTCGTCAACCCATAACCCCTTGGAAGAGTTATCAAGTCGTTTCTTGAAACCATCAAGAATCTGGCGGTTCGCATTTTTGGCCTGGCCGTTTGATTGCGGGTGGCATACTGAAGAAAAGCATTGCTGGATCCCGAGATCCTCGTAGAACTTTCGAAAATTCTTACCCGCAAATTGAGTCTCATTATCTGTGATGAGTACTTGTGGAATCACAAACTGGCAAACGATGTGTTTCCAGAAAAATTGTTGGGTCTGCTGCTCGGTGGTCGTGGCCAGAGGCTCGGCCTCGATCCACTTCATGAAGTAGTCGATTGCCGCTATGAGAAACTTTCTTTGGCCCGTTGCCTTCGGAAATGGGCCCACCAGATCCATCCCCCACATAGCAAAGGGGGTAGGACTGGCCAGGGAGCGGAGGTTCACTTGCGAAGCTCTTTTAACCGAGGAGAACCTTTGACATGGGCCGCACTTCTTTACTAGGGCCAGGGCATCTTGTAGCATTGTGGGCCAGTAGTACCCGTGATTCATAGCCTTTTGCGCAAGCGATCGGCTTCTCATATGGAACCCGCCAATTCCTTCATGGAGCTCCTTGAGAGCATACTTTGCTTCGTCGGGGGTTAAGCAGCGGAGGTACGGCCTTCCGTCCATTGTGGTGTACGACCTTTTGAAGAGGGTCTTGCTGATCATGGCGAACCTCTCTGAACGAACCTTGACCCGCCTTGCCTCGGCTCGGTCTTCAGGGATCTCTCATTTGATTAGAAACTTTCTGATGGGAGTGGTCCAATCATCCGGATGAGCTTCGTCTTCTACGCAGAGGATCTCGGGGAGGTCGGCACTCGACTTCAAGAGTACTTCGATCAGGACGGTGCGGTCGAGACCCTCGAAGGATGAGGAGGCTAACTTTGACAGAGCGTCGGCCTGGGTGTTCGGCTCTTTAGGGATCCTTAAGACTGGAGATGCGTCAAAGGACACAAAGAGCCATTGGACCATGGCCAAGTACCGGATCATCCGATCGTCACGGACCTCATACTCTCCGGTGATCTGATTAACCATGAGCTGACAGTCGCTAAAGGCCCTGATCTGTCCCGCGCCTGCCCGATGTGCCAGGGTGAGCCCGGCAAGCATGGCCTCATACTCATCCTCGTTGTTAGAGGCTGGAAAGTTGAGGCAGAGGCAATATTAAAGAAGGAAATTGTCAGGTCCTCGCAAAATGATACCCGCACCACTCTCAGCTTCGCAGGAGGAGCCGTCAACGTAAACTTCCCACATTTGGTCGGCCTCCCCACTTTCGGGTTTCTCAGAGATGGTGCATTTCGTGATGAACTCGGCGAGGGCCTGCCCTTTGATGGCCGATCTTGGCTGATAGCTGATGTTGTATTGACTAAGCTCGATCAATCATTTGACCAGTCGTTCGGAGCTCTCGGGCTTGTAGAGTACGGCCTTCAGAGGCTGGTCCGTGAGTACCTGAATTGAATGCGCCTGGAAATAGGGACAGAGCTTCCGTACGGCCATGACCAGGGCATATGCTATCTTCTCCATTTTTTAGTATCTGGTCTCGGCGGCGATCAGAACCTTGCTCACGTAGTATAGCGGCTTTTGGAATCCGTCTTGTTCTTGAATGAGAACAGCACTGAGCACATTTTCCGAAGCCGAAAGGTAAAGCCAGAGTGGCTTGCGTGGTTTGGGCTTGTTGAGGAGAGGAGGGTTGGCGATGTACTCTTTCAATTGGGCGAACGTCTCTTGTTGCTGAGTACCCCACTCGAAGCCTCCGGTTTCGTGCAAAGCCTTGAAGAATGGGAGGGACTTCTCTCCGGACTTGGAGAGAAAATGGCCGATGGCCGCCAGTCTTCCTGTAAGCCTCTGGACTTCTTTGATGTTTTTAGGAGGGGCCATGTCTATTATGGCCTGGATCTTTTCGGGGTTTGCTTCGATGCCGTGCTGGCTGACGATAAAATCGAGGAATTTTCCGGAGGAGATGCCGAATGCACACTTTGCGAGATTGAGTCTCATATTGTGGGTCTGAATGACCGCAAAGGCCTCTTCCAGGTCGGCGACATGGTCCTATCCTCACTGGCTCTTGACGAGCATGTCGTCGACGTACACCTCCAACCGATTTGATCCTTGAAGACTCGGTTGATGAGCCTATGATAAGTAGCACCAGCATTTTTTAGCCCGAAGGGCATAACCCGGTAGCAATAAAAACCTTGGTCCGTGACGAAGGATGTCTTGGCTATATCAGGGGGGAACATTCGGATCTGGTTGTAGCCAGAGAAGGTGTCCATGAAAGAAAAGAGCTCGTGACCCAACGTTGCATCGATCAGAGCGTCGATACTGGGGAGAGGGAACAAATCCTTGGGGCATGCCTTGTTGAGGTCAGTAAAATCTATGCAGATCCTCCAGCTCCCGCTCGCCTTTCTGACCATCACGACGTTCGCCAGCCACTCAGGGTAGCTGACCTCTTATATGAAACGAGCGGACAAGAGTTTTTCCACCTCCGCTTTCACTGCCTGCTGCCTCTCCGGGGCGAACTTACATCACTTCTGGATGATCGGATTCGAGCCGGGGATCACGCTGAGTTTGTGCATAATCAAGTCTTCGGAGATCCCAGGCATATCGGATGGCTTCCAGGCGAAGAGGTCGACATTGCGGCGAATGCAGTCGATCAGGTCGGTCATAAGGTTGGGAGCAAGGGAGCAGCTCACGCGGAACCACTCTGGCATGTCCTCTGTCTCGAATGAAACTTCCTCTAATTCGTCTGCCGGTTCAGGCTCAGGTTGGCTTCTTTCGGGCTGCAGCTCGATGGCATCCAGGAGAAACACACTGCCCCCGACCGCCGTCATATAGCATTACCGTGCCGCTTCTTGATTTCCTCGGACGACTCCGACACCTGACTTGGTGGGGAACTTTAACTTTTGGTGGTAGACCGAGGGAACATCCTGGAGGGAGCAGAGTCCTGGTCGGGCGAGGATGGCGTTGTAGGCTGCCTTGACATTTACAACCATAAAGTCCATTGACTCGGTCTGTCTATGAGGGTTCATACTGGCGGTGACGTCTAATATCACGATCTCCTCTATTGGTACCGAGACGCCGGAGAACCCGTGCAAGGTGTATCCGGCTGGCTTCAGCTTATCCCGGGAGAGTTTGAGGTTCTCGAATGCTTCCAGGAAGAGGATGTTCACCGAGCTTTCGTTGTCCACGAGGATTCGGTAGGCCTCATAGTTTACCATGATGAGGCTGATGACGAGCGCATCGCAGTGCAAGAGCCGGACTCCCTCCAAGTCTTCTCCGGAGAAGGAGACAGAGAGTTGCTGGACATGGGGGGAAGGGAGACCCTGGACGGCGTTTACCACTTGGATGAATGTCTTGCAGGAAGTGCTGGACTCTCCTCCCATGGGCCCCCCATGGATGCATTGCAGGTTGGCTTGACCTTCGATTTCTTCAGGCGCGGGGTTCCGCTCGGGACGTGGTTTGGGGGCGCGAGGAGGAGGGGAAGGCCTCCAGTTCCTCGTGTCTCTTCGGTCCCGAGCATCTTCCCTTATGAATTCCCGGAGGTACCCTCATTAGATGAGGGCCTCGATTTTATCTTTCAGAGCCCGGCAATAGTCGGTGTCGTGCCCGTTGTCCCGGTAGAAGCGGCAGTAGAACCGCTGATCTCTTTTCTTATTGTTGGTCGGCCGAGGCGGCATCTGGATGAGGTCCTTGTCCTCGATTGCTAGGAGGATAGCTGACACGTTCTGTGTCAGTGGCGTGTACCTCTCGAAACGCGAGATCGCAGGAACCTTCTTCATGATGGTTCCGTCTTTTGGGACCATCTTTGCTGGCTCCGCCTCGTCGGCCTTGCGCTTCCCTTTTCCCTGAGTCTCCTTGGTGTCCTCGGGATTTAGGGCCTCTTCGGCCCCGATGTATTTTTCGACCTGATTGAACAGGTCAGGAAAATCGAGGGGAGGTTTCTTCGCCAGGGATGCCTTCAGCTGGCCGTGCTGGACGTTGTGTCGGAACACTGCTGAGGCGACCCCGACGTTGAAGGAGGAGACCGACCTTGCCTCCGTGGTAAACCTCCGGACGAACTGCCAGAGAAACTCCCCTTCCTTCTGTCGAAGGTCCAGTAGGGACGCGCTTGTCTTCTCGGCTTTTCTGCTGGTCACGAATTGGGCCAGAAAATTAGCCTCCAGCTGATCGAACGAGTAGATCGAGCAGGGGACGAGCTTGGAGAACCATTTCCGTGCCGGACCCCGGAGGGTGGCAGGGAAGGCACGGCATAGGAGGGGATCCGAAGCGCTGTGAATCATCATGAGGGTGTTGAAACCCTTCATGTGATCAGCAGGATCACCCTCGCCATCATAGGTCTCGAATTGGGGAGGTCGGAAATTTCGAGGTATTTCCACTTGTAGGATTTCAGCGGAGAAAGGAGGTCGGGTCGGCCTATGACCCTGAGCCGGTCTCGCGTCGCTGTCACCGAAGTGGTCGGGGCGGTTCTCCATTTCTTGGAGGCGTTTTAGGATATCCTCGTCATACTCTGGCGGGACTGTCAGGCTGTGAGACGCGCTGGCCCCGGCATCCGATTGTGAGTGAGGGTGGTGGAGCGTCTCGTTGACAAGGTCCCTAAGATAGCCTCCATGATCTCTTTTCGGAAGTCTTGGAACTCACGGTGGGTGACTGGAGCCCGTTGAGCCGGGTTGCATTGGGGCGGCGGCCTCCGGTCAATGCGGCTGAGTGCCGGCTCCCGCTCTCGGGGCGGAGGTCCGGGACGGTTTGGGACCGAGTTGGAAGCGGCCCCTAGTCTGACTTGCCTGTCGGTTCTGGATGACCCGACGTAGTTCGGTTACGACCGAACGAGAGGCGCCCGACTGGGGTCCGAGGTTGTCCCTCAGATTGTTGGATCCATGAGTGTCGGCAGGGACGTCTTGAGGAGGAGCATCATGGGGACGTGTAGAGGTAATAGCTCTTCTGGGCTTGGGTGCCATGTGAGCTCGGATTGATGGGATGCCGGTAATGGCTGGGTTCGGACTGATGTCCGTACCGAGGTTTCCCACAGACGATGCCATCCTGATGCGGTTTGTTTTTGGGGGGTGGCTGCACCAGGTGTGAGTTCTTCTCAATTTGTATTTTTGCGGCAGCTTCGGTCCTGACGGTACGCTCGACCCTCAGCTGAGGGAACGGCTGGCTCGGAAGTAGGCAGGAGCGAGATGGAGGCAGGATGCTCAGCTCGGATCTGGAAGCTCGGATCCGGAAGTCTCGTGTACCTGCACTCGGTCTAGGAACACCGGGGTTGATCCCGGTGGCAGGCCCTCCGACGGTCTAGTCAGTCACTGAAGAGTAACAGTAACTAAGGTTTGGAGAGAGGAAAGATTGATTACCTTTTGAAAGGGTAGAGGGTCTGGTATTTATAGGTAGTGCCAATCGGGTCTGGACCCGGTCGCCCGTGGGCCTGACGTGACGGAAGCCTAGGCGGTTTAGGGCTGACGTGGCAGAAGTCCAGACGATTTAGGGCTGACGTGACAGATCTGATGATTGGAGGTGAATGCCTTTTGAGGAGATCCTGAGGCCCATGAGGGACCACGTCATCTGATCCATATTATTGATCTTTTGCTATCGAACTCTCACGATAGAAAAGGTAAGAAGAAATGGTTCAACTCGAGCTAAACTTTTTTTGATTATTACACATACATTGTGATTGCTTATGAAATTCGAATTACAATATTGTGTTTTTGGTAAGTAAAATTTGGAAGAAAAAGCAGAAAATTTGTAGAATTTTAAATTAAACTCTTATGTTGCCTTATGTTTTTGAGAATTTTACTAGTGTCCCACCTTTTCTTTTAATTACCACCTGTCAAATACTCCAATATCCTAAAATGCGGAGCTTAGTCAGGAAATTGACAGGCAAGACAAGTGGGTTATTACCTCTAATTAATACTAGTAGCCAAAGTTGGTTTACTCCCATGCACCTTTTGCTCAACAAAAACAAATAAATACTTAAAAAATTGTCTTTGTACATGGAATGAAGATTAAAAAATTAAAGAAAGTGATTAAAATTTGTCATATCTTATCTATTCCAACTAAAGGTGATAATTGGTCCAAACCCAATCCAGATCTGCCTAGGTATAGCCTCATAATTAGCAGGACTTGGACTAATAATTTTCATTTTGGAGTGAGCTCGGACTCATTTTTTTAAGCCTGATGAAAATTCGAGCCGGGCTACGGCCTAAGTGCTTAGGCCCGATGGGGCCAAATCAAATTTTATATGTGCATGTGTATTTTTTTGTATACATCATATATATTTATGTATGAATTTTTTAAAGAGAATTTTTATGTAAATTAGGTGAAATGAGTATTAAAATTTATAGGTAGAGAGATTATACCTTTTATATAAAATTAAATGAAAATAGATAATTTAGATGTTAATTACTCTAAAGTTTATAGTATTCCTATAATTATTAATTTTTATCGTATATTATTCTTGATATAGCTTTATTTTATAGAAAGTTATTTATTAGAATATGTATAAGTAGTTCGGGCCTAGGCCCGAACCTATGTTCTGGTATAATTCAAGCTCGGGCTCGGACCTAATTTTTTAAGTCTGAAGATTAATCGAATCAGGCTCAGATCTATGTTTTCTACTTTGGAGTTGGGTCTGGGCCTACATGGATCCGGCCCAAATCTGACTCGTTGCTGATATGGCTAAAAATGGGGTTAAATCGGAACCGTCCAGATTGGGCGCGAATCTTGAAGCTCGGGGGTAAAACGGTAATTTCACATACAAATGGATCCGAAACGAGTAATGGATCTCCTTCTCACAGATCCAATAACCCACAAACAGATCCACTCCAATTGGGTACAGGTCCCGACCCGAGGCGAACCCAGACCAACAAGAGGCAAATCAGGGTCACTGATTTGACCAAGTCAACGGGCCTGATTTGCTCTCACCTGGAATCAGGAATTAATTTCCTAAACAGACTGTGAAGATTTTACTCCTGGCAGTTACATAGGAAATCAGGTCCCTAATCACTCCCCTGGCGACTATAAATACCTCCCCTCTACCACTGTGACCAGGTAATCACTCTTTTTCCACCTTAAGCTCTTTCTTAATCACCACTGGTTACTGACAAGAGCGTCGGAGGGTGCGTCGCCGGAATCAACCCCGGTGTTTCGCACTTCCTTGCAGGTTGCGGCAGGAATCAGAAGGCTTGGATCCGCTGTTCAGGTTTTCCTCGAACTCATAAATCTCATTTGTTTACCCCCACACCAGAATCAGCGGTAACAGATTGGCGCTGTCTGTGGGAAACACCACACGAACAGCCTCCGCCTCTTCCTCGTTAACTAGCCCTTCTCCAGCCCCTCTCCAACCATGCCTCCCAAGAAGGTCAGGTCTAGGGGGTCCAACCGCGGGCCCAACCCCGCCGATCAGCCGGAGGAGGTGCCTGTCCATCCTGCTCCGCAGCCCGAACATCTTCCTCCCCCGGCCCAGCAGGGCCAGCCTCCTCTTCCGAACCAACAACCCCCAAATGGTCCTGTTGGTCAGAACCAGCGGAGGTAGAAGCAACCGCTCCATCCAGACCACGTCTCGATTCACAATGCCTCCTCGGACTCTATGGCTTCCCATCACCCCAGAGCCTCCGACCTTCGCAACACCGTCCTGAACCGCCAAAAGGAAGAGGACCTTCGCAACCACCTAGATGAGAGGCGGGCCCGAGAGGGAGCCTCCTGCCAGCATCATGGTGAGCGATCTCTTCATCGCCGAGACGGTAGGAGGTCTCCGGACCGAAGGGGCCGGGCGGAATCCCCCGAGCGCCGTAGGAGGAGGCCACATTCCCCCGCGGATCGGCATCATCCGAGGAACAATGAGGCACCTATCACTCGTGCCGAGTTCCTACAATTCCAGGAGACTGTGTTGCAAGCCCTCAACCTTCGCCCCAACAACCATAACGCCCAGAGGGTTCCAACACCCCTGCGGGTTCCCAGTCCTCGCCACCGATCCAGGAGTCCTCTCCTGGCTCCCAGTCGACAGCAGCACCCCTATAGTCCTCGCCGATCCCAGGACTACCGACGTCGCAGTCCCCGCTCCCCTTCCTATGAAGAAGAGTCCCGGGGATCGTTTGATTACCAGCGGAGGGACGATGCCCTCTACCGTCGTCTCCACGAGTTGGAAAGGCGCATCGGTCGCATGGACAAAGAGAAGGAGTCGAGAGCAGGGACCGTCCGCCCCAGCAGACCCCCTTCTCTCGGACAATCATGGAGGCCCCCATACTGAGGAGTTTCAAACCTCCATAGTTTGAAATGTACTCAGGGGAGTCCGACCCAGTTGATCACGTCGAAAGCTTCAAGACCTTAATGCTGATCCATCAAGCTTCCGACGCCATGCTCTGCAAGACCTTTTCCGCCACCCTTAGGGGGTCAGCTCGGGAATGGTACTCCAGGCTCGCTCCCTCTTCCATCTTCTCGTTCGAGCAGTTCGAAACGCTCTTCATAACTCACTTTGTGAGTAGCAGGCGAGCTGAGAAGACGAGCCTCTCCCTACTCAACCTGCGACAGGAGAGGGAAGAAAAGCTAAGGGACTATGTGAGGAGATTCACCGCAGAGGTCAGGTCTATCGCCTCCCTAGACCAGTCAGTGGCGACCGTTGTGTTCCAGTCGAACGTCCTCAACTCCAACCTCCGGTCGTCCCTCGCCAAGAAGCCCCCGCACAACTTCGCCGATCTTCTCCTAAGGTGCGAGAAGTACATTCGGGCGGAAGAGGCCGAGTGCCTCCCGAACTTCGGGGGATCGGCCTCCGGATCGAAGAGGAAGGCGACAGAGGAGGAGGGGTCCAAGAAACTGCAGAAGGACAATGGAGGTCAGCGCCGTCCTCCACCCAGGTTTGAGAAGTTCACTCCCCTCACCACCAATGTCTCCACCATCCTGATGGAAGTGGAGAAAGAAGGAGTCATACCTCCAGCTCCGAGAATGAACACCCCGGCCAAGAGGAGGAACAAAGAGAAATGGTGCCGCTACCACCAGGACCACGGCCATGACACCAACGACTGTCGGGCGTTGAAAAATGAGATAGAGGCCCTCATCCATAGGGGGTAGTTGGCTAAATTTGTGAAGGCAAACGATCGGGCGGATCGCAACACTCCTCCGCCTCGGGGGGCTAACAAACGCTCCGAGAGGCGCGACGAAACCCCCGAGTTCGAGGAAGAACAAGTTCTCCACCTCATCCACGGAGGCCCCATGGGGGGCTCCTCCAACTCCTCTCGGAAGGCCTTCGTCCGAGAGGTCAACTCAGTTCACAGCGCCCCTCCTCCCAAAGGCCTCGGCGTCCCAGTGACTTTCTCCGATGAAGACCTCGAGGGGGTCCGAACTCCCAACTGCGATGCCCTCATCATCAACCTTTGCATGGCAAACTTCAAGGTGCAAAGGGTCCTGGTTGACAATGGGAGCTCGGTGAACATCCTCTTCCTCTCGGCTTTCCGAGGGCTGCAGCTGTCCCGGGACCGTCTCAAGCCGGCCGGTTACACGCTCCACGGGTTCACGGGGGTACCAGTAACGGTCGAAGGGGTTATTACCCTGGACGTAACTGCTGGGAAGACCCCTACTACCCGGACCGAGCCGATGGACTTAATGGTCGTCGCGTCCCGGCCGCATATAATGTCATCCTAGGCCGACCCGGCCTAGCTGCCCTGGAAGCTGTCCCCTCAGCGTACCACCTTAAAATGAAGTTCCCCACTCGGTCGGGAGTGGAGGAAGTCAGGGGCAGCCAAGAGATGGCTCGGAAGTGCTATATGACTTCCACTGGGGGACCGATGCTCTCCCTCGAGACTCTAGAAATCCCCGAGCCGAATGTCCGACCCACGTCTGAGCTGGCGGACGAGTTGGAAGAAGTGCTCTTCTCGGACGAGGACCCGAGTCAAAAGTTCCTCATCAGCAAGTCCTTGCCAACTGCCCTATGTTCCGAATTGGTGCAGTGTATCCGGAGAAACCGCGACCTGTTTGCTTGGTCCGCAGTGGATATGCCCGGAATTTCCGAGGATCTTCTAGTACACCGCCTCAGCATTGAACCGGGGTGCAAACCGGTTCAGCAGAAGAGGCGTAAGTTCGCCCCCGAGCAGCAACAGGCCATCAAGGAGGAGGTGGACAAGCTCTTGAGAGCTCGGTTCATACAGGAGGTGAACTATCCCGAGTGGCTCTCCAATGTGGTCATGGTTAAGAAGTCCAATGGCTCTTGGAGGATATGCATCGACTTCACCGACCTGAATAAGGCGTGTCTGAAGGATCCATTCCCTCTCCCAAATATCGACACCCTTATTGATGCCACCTCGGGCCATGAGCTCCTCAACTTTATGGACACCTTCTCTAGCTATAACCAGATTCGAATGTTCCCCCCGAACATTCCGAAGACCTCATTCATTACCGACCAGGGCCTCTACTGCTATAGAGTCATGCCGTTCGGGTTGAAGAACGCTGGGGCCACCTACCAGTGCCTCATCAATAAGGTCTTCCAAAGCCAGATAGGCCGCAACATGGAAGTGTACGTCGACGACATGCTCGTCAAGAGCATTCGAGGTACCGACCACGTGGCCGACCTCCAGGAGGCATTCGGCGTATTGAGGAGGCACAACATGCGGCTTAACCCGAACAAGTGTGCGTTCGGGGTCTCATCGGGAAAGTTCCTCGGTTTTATGGTGAGCCAGTGAGGGATCGAAGCAAATCCCGAGAAGATCAAGGCCATACTGGACATGGCTCCGACCCGGAACATCAAGGAGGTGCAGAAACTTACGGGTCGGCTCGCCGCTATTGGCCGGTTCCTCTCGAAGTTTGGGGAAAAGTGCATCCCCTTCTTCAAGGCTCTTAGGGGGGCCAAGGGTTTCGAATGGGGCCAACCACAACAGGAGTCGTTCGACCAACTGAAGGCCTACTTGGTGAACCCCCCTCTGCTCAGCAAACCCATTCCAGGGGAAACCCTCTTCATCTACTTGGCTGCTTCCGAGCAGACCCTAAGTGCTGTGTTGGTGAGGGAAGAAGACCGGGCTCAGAGGCCCATTTACTATGTGAGCAAAGTGCTTCGGGATGCTGAGCTCTGCTATCCGAAGATAGAGAAGATGGCCTACGCCCTGGTCATGGCGGCAAGGAAGCTCCGTCCATACTTTCAGTCCCACTCGGTTGTGGTCCTCACCGACCAACCGCTGAAGCAGATCCTCCACAAGCCCGAAACCTCAGGCCGGCTAATGAAATGGTCCATAGAGCTGAGCCAACATGACATCTCCTACCAACCTCAGACTGCAATCAAAGCTCAGGCCCTCGCCGACTTCATCGTCGAGTCCACCATTCCCGAGGTCAGCCACATCCCGAACGGACCCCCCATTTGGACAGCTTTCGTGGACGGGTCCTCCTGCAACGAGGGTAGCGGTGCCGGTATCATCCTGAACGGACCCGATGACTTCGTTCTCCAGTATGCCCTCCGCATGAACTTCAAGGCCTCAAACAACGAGGCGGAGTATGAGGCACTTATCACGGGCCCCGGACCCGCCCGAAGTGCCGGGGCGCAGCGCCTCCATGTCCATAGTGACTCTCAGCTAGTTGTGAACCAAGTCTTGGGCGAGTACGAGGTGCGAGACGAGCGGATGGCGAAGTACCTCGCCAAGGTCCGGGCCCTCATGAGCCGGTTCGAAGAGGCACTCATCCAACGAGTCCCTCGTGAGGAAAATTCACAGGCCGATGCCCTCTCCAAGTTGGCCTCATCCTCCCTCCAATGTCTCGAGCAGACCGTTTTGATCGAGGTCCTCTCAAGGCCGAGCATAGAAGACGAGACATCCGGCTCGGTGGAGTCGTTGCCTGTCCTGCTGCAAGATAATTGGATGAAGCCATTGGTGGAGTTCTTAAGGGACGGACTCCTCCCCGAGGACCCCAAAGAAGCACGCCGAGTCAGAACCAGGGCCGAGCGGTATGTCTTGATCGAGGGGATCTTATACAAGCGCTCCTTCTCACAGATTGACGGCCGACCATATCTAAGGTGCCTCTTCCCAGAACAGGCCGACTATGCCTTACAGGAGCTCCACGAAGGCATCGGCGGAGCACATTCAGGGTCTAGGTCTTTAGCTCGGAAGGCTTTGAACTACGGATACTTCTGGTCGACCCTCCTCCAAGACGCCGAGCGACACGTTCGGCAATGTGGCTCTTGCCAGAGACACTCCAACATTCGTCGCCTCCCTCAAGCCAACCTCGCCTCCCTATCAAGTCCTATCCCCTTCGAAATGTGGGGGATGGATTTACTAGGGCCTTTCCGTCCAGCTCCGGGTCAGTTCAAGTTCTTGGTCGTAGCCATCGACTACTTCTCGAAGTGGATTGAGGCCGAGCCCCGCGCCACTATAACCGAGAACAAGGTGGTCCAATTCTTCTGGAAGAACATCATCTGCAGATTCGGCGTCCCCCGTGTCCTCGTTACGGACAACGGGACTCAGTTCACCGGTGCCGCATTCCGAGCTCTGTGTGAAGACCTTGCCATCCAGCAGCATTTCTCTTCCGTCTCCCACCCTCAGTCGAACGGACCAGCGGAGAACGCTAATCGGCAAATCCTCTCTGGTATCAAGAAGAGATTGGACAAATGTTCCAAGGGCTTATGGGTCGACCAACTCCCCAATGTACTGTGGAATTATCGCACCAACAAACGGACCCCCACAGGAGAGTCCACATTCAACCTCACCTATGGGTCCGAGGCTGTGATACCACTCTAAGTCGGAATACCCTCCCCTCGTCTCGCAACCTACAATAAGGAACAGAACGCCAGAGACCTCCGGGCAAACTTAGACCTGGTGGACGAGCTGAGGGAAAGAGCATCAATACGCCAGCAGAACTACCGGAGGAGGGTCGAACTGGCATACAACAAGAAAGTCCGACCCACCAATCTCAAGGAGGGGGACTTGGTCTTGAGAAAACTGGCCATATCCTTCCCCAATCAGAAGAGCAAACTGGCTCCGAACTGGGAGGGGCCTTACAAGATCACAAGGGTAGTTTGGCCCGGAGCATATCGTCTGGAAGATCAAGAGGGCAGAGAGATTCCGAGGACCTGGAATGCCGACCACCTCCTAAAATACCAAGAAAGCGCCCCGGCGCCTCTCTGAGTATCACGAGTGTCGAACCATTCCTCTCCTCAAACATGTAATCTATTCCATAAGTTGTAATATGTAAAAACGGTTCGCCGTCGATTATCAATGAAGAATGCTCTTTCATACTTATAAATTTGCTTGCGTCTCTCCGCCTTTATCTTTTGTTTTTAAATTTGATTTCAACCAATGGTTCGGAGTCCAATGTTCGGCTCGACTTCGCCCCCAGACGAGCCACAGGTAGATCGCCGTTCGGAACTGCTCCCACAACCGTTGAACTATACCGATGGTTCGGAGTCCAACACTCGGTTCGACTTTACCTCCTCGGCTCGCCCCCGGACGAGCCAGAGGTAGATCGCCGTTCGGAACTGTTCCCACAACCGTTGAACTACATCGATGGTTCGGAGTCCAACACTCGGCTCGACTTTACCTCCTCGGCTCGCCCCCGGATGAGCCAGAGGTAGATTGCCGTTCGGAACTGCTCCCACAACCGTTGAACTACACGATGGTTCTGGAGTCCAACACTTGGTTCAATTCCACTCCCCAAGCTTGCTTCTCGGCGAGCTAGGAGTGGATCGCCATTCGGAATTGCTCCCACAAATGTCGAACACTCGTTATGATCGACGAACCCCACCATGGGGAAGGGCTCAACTCACCCCTCGACTTCGCATGAAGAGGGAGACCGAGGCACTGTTCGACACCACCAGCCGAGCACTCTTGTCGCCGAGACAAAAGCGAACAAGAAGAAGGGTCGGATCATGCTGCCCCCGGTCGGCTAACCGAGCAAGCGCCAATCCGAGCTCGCAAACAGAGAAAACTCACTTTCTCCTCAACTTTCGTGCAGGATCTCGATCAGACGATCCAGATCTTGCCAGCGACGCTAAACGAGAAGATAGCATTTTCTTGGGAATTGAGCCGCCTCGAGATTCGTGCCAGAATCCAACGGCCCAGATCTTGTCAGCCTCGCTAAACGACAAGATAGCGTTGCCGTGGGGGGGCTGGCCCACCTCGAGATCCGTACCTAATACCTATGCCTCAGAACGTGCCAAGGCGACGAACCACGAACAAAAGAGGGTTCAGCTCGGAGACCTTGGCACGACGAACACAATCATAAACAAGACAATTACGCAGAGCAACAAAATTCATGAGAGAAATTTTATTAATGGTTGGGACATAATACAAAGCAATCCTTCCACGGTTACAAGGCATTAGAAAACAAAAAGTACAGCGCCGACCCACCACACTTGGTGGTTAAACGAGAAAGTCATCATCGTCCCGCTCGGTCACCAGTCCGGCCACTTCGGCCGCTAGTTCATCCGCCTCCTTCCGAAGCTTCGCCTCCAGAGGCTGCAAGTGACGGATCTCAGAGAGCAAATCGTCCCGTTCGGCAATTATCTTCGACAAATTGTGCCGAATATACTGAACTCGAAGGGCGTTGCTAAAAGCAGTCTGCGAATCCTCGTCCTCTCCTATAGGGGTCGCCTCGGCAATCCTATTCTCCAAGCGCTGGATCTCGGCATCTCGCTGATCGAGGACAAGCTGAAGGTGGCCCCGCTCGCTTTCTGCTCGGCGTAGTTCCAGCTCGACTTCATAGAGTCACTCTCGGCACCTCGCCGAACGCGACCTCGTCACCTCCGAGCCAACCTCGGTCCGAACGTCGTTGTCCGAGCAGTTGGAATCGGCGTCTTGAGCTGCCACAACGAGCTGAAAAGAAGAAAAAATGAATAACAAAATTTCAAGACATTGCCGAAGTCCAACACTTGAAGAATTTTCCAAACAAACTCTCAGATTCGTATTCAGATATAGTAGCTCTACATACTACAAGACCAACCCTACAATAGAGTTTTACAACAGGCAGAAGAAACATAAAACAACATATTCAGGGCCTCTTCGGAAGGGGTACGCTCCGGTTCAAGGAAACGCGAGGACGACGAGGCCTGATCTCCGAGCTCGATTCCAAACCAACAAACCGTGATCCCCTTCGCCACTGACCCTAACTGTGGCGCCGACCGAGGCACCACTAGACGAGACGGCTACACTACTCTGAGCATCAGCAGGGCTCCGCCTAGCCACAGGCAAACGTGTCGCAAGTTCGTAGAAGGTAATCCCTCTCTCGCTCTCTTCGCGAGTACACGATGTACTGCGGACGTTGGCCCTCTCAGGCAGAGGCTTGAGTGACGCGACCTCTTCCTCCAGTTCAATGATTCTGTCTCTCAAAGCATCGTCCTTCGCCAACTTCTTCAAACGAGGAGGCCTTGACGAGCCCGAGGTGTTGGCGCTATCGGTCGCGAGCCGTCGGTAGTGGGTGACCTCGATCCCCCTATCTATCGTGATCCTCCTAAGCTTGTCGACCTCGGCCAACAACTTCTTGCGCTCGGACGATGCCTTCTCCAGCTCGGAAGCAAGCTTCTCTTCTTCCACCGAGCGACCTTGCTCCGCTATCTCCAAGCATCGGATCTTGGCCGAGAGCTCGTCGTTCTTCCGCTCGGCGACGGCAAGCTCTCTACGAAGCCGCTCGACCTCGCCTTCGGGACAAGGGGCTTGGGGTTGCTTTCGCAGTTGCTTCAACTCGCGACAATACCCCCTCACAGCTGCCTTTGTCTCCTCCAGCTTCAAGAACATGAGAAACCGCCTCTGTCGGCTATTTGAGAGCTTGCCCTTCATTTTAGCCAGCTCCTTACGAAGGTGTGCAACCTCCGTGATCGGACCGAACTTCACCTGAAAAGCAGAGATAAATCCGAAACCCAACACTTGGAGAATTTTACGCCTAATCAAACACAAAATCTGGAGACTAACACTTGGATAGATTTTGGCCAAACAAAGTGTTTTCATTCAAAACTCAGGAAAAAGTTTTACAAGAGCGGTGGTCAGTCCGCAGTTAGGCTTACAAAAAAAAGAAACAAAACAACAAAAGACTAAAAGAGGCAACCGAGTCAGGGGTCGACCTTTTTGTCGTTCGGATCTGTCGACCCCTCGGCGTTGTCCTCACCCTCGTCCTCGTCCTCGTCCTCACTCCCGCTCTCCTCCTCAGAATCGTCCTCCTCCTCATCCTCGGCCTCAGTCTCACCTGGGCCTTCGATGCCGTCAGTCTGTCCCTCGGGGCCGAGCATCCCCTGGGGAACCTCCTCCTCCCCCTCCACGGGGTCGTAGAAACGATAGGAGGACGTGTCGAAACCCGGATTCCGAGCGGCGACATGAAGCAGGGCTCGGCCGTACGCGTCCTCCATATTCTTGAACATGTGATGCTCGGCCTCGTCCTGAACAGCCTTCTTCGCCTTTGCCACCTTAGACCGGTGCCTGGCCATGATCTTCTCGGCCCTCTTCCGAGCCGTTTCCGCCTCCGACCGAGCATTGGCCAGCTCCTCCTTCAGCTCGGCATTCTCCTTCTCCGAGGCCTCGAGCTTGGCTACCGTGTCCTTCGACTACTGAACAGCGTCGGCCAGCTGCTTCTCCAACCCTGCCACTTCGGCACCCCGTTTTGCCGAGAGGAGTTGCTCAGCATCGAGCAGCTTCGTAGCTTTGACGCGCTCCGACCTCTCCCGGTCATACTCCTGTTCCTTGCTTGCAAACTCCTCGAGCAAGAAGTTGAAGTGGCAGAGGGTCTAAAAAGAGAACAAACCGTTAGAGCCCGAATCCAGGAACTTAGAAAATTTCAGAAAAAGTTTCAATAGGAAAGTGTCGGTCCACTTACCGACATTGTGTTCCGAGCAATCTGCATTGTGGCGTCCCCAACCAGTCCGGCCTTAAGGGCCGCTCGATCCTTGGGGGTCGGCAAGTGCTTCACCGCTTCCATACAGATGTTGCCGTCGCCCAAAAAACCGTCGACATTCATCACTTGCCAGTTGGGGACGAATATCTGCTTGTGCCTCTCGATCAAGATCTTCTCCGCATCGACAGTGAGGGGCAGAACTTGGAGGGATAGCACCTCTTTCACGCCGAACGCTCCGCTCGACGAACCGGGGGCATCCCCTCCCGCCATCGGTGCCGGTGCATCGGAAACTGGAGGATCAGGGACCGCGGCCTTCTCCTGCTTGGGACCAGCCTCCGAGACAATGACATTCTGCGGGTCGACGGTCTTCCCGACCGAAGGCATCTTCTGAGCTCGGCCCCCCTGAGGCCCTACCGAGGGTCTCTTCTTCCTCGACTCCTGTTCCTTCACCTTGGCCTTCGCCATCAGAGCCCGGTAGTCCATCTTGGAAGATTCTGCACAAGCCGAATGAAAAAACTTAGATAAATTTTTCAAGAACTTTACACAAAGAAATAAAACACAAGAATCATACTAGGGTCGATCGGACTGAGACCCCCTCCGGAACAAAGCTTCCTCGGTAATGTCTTTCCAACTTAGCGTTGGCAGGACGAGGAGCTTCTTGAGGACTTCCGCCTCCTCGTCACTCAATACCGGCTCCTTCTTTGCTCGCTTAGGCAGGCCTTCCTTCCTCCAAGCTATCGGAATTGCCCAGGGTGTAGGAGCTCGGATAATGAAATACTTCTCCTTCCAATGTTTGATCGAGTCCGGATTCTCGATCAACTTCACGCCCGTCCGCGGCGAGAGGTAGAACCTCTGCTCATTCCTATTCGGTTGGCAGGGGCGGTAGAGGCTCCGGAGGAGGAACAAGCTCGGCTCAGCTCCGATCTCTTTACACCAGAGAAAAAATGCCAGCACGTGCCTCCAAGTGTTCGGCATCAACTGTGCGGGGCTCAAACCGTACCAAACGAGGACCTCTACAATAAATGGATGAAGCAGAAAACGAAGCCCGGCATGCAAGGAGTCGAGGGGAAAGACGCACGCGTCAGGCGAAGACGACGTGGAGGCTCGGAATCCCAGTCCGGGGAGAACTAGCCCAAACTCGGCTGGAATCTGGAACCCGGCTCGGATCCGGTGCAGATCAGCCTCGGTAAGAGACGAGATGGTATGATCCACCTCGGTTAACTCTCTCGGCTCATTCTCCTCTACGGACTTGGCAGTGCCCTGAGTCACCTTCTCCAACATCTCCTCAGAATACTCCCGAATGCCTCCCACGCTCGACAGAACAATAGGCTGCCGACCGAACTCCCCCGCCGTCTTCGGCTTCTCGATGATCGTGACCACTCCTTTACCCTTCAGAGACTTCGCCATGACCTCCTGGAGCGGCTCGGCTACTTCGCCCTCCTTGCTCGGCCGAACAACGTTCTGATCGGTCGGCTCTATCACCTCCTTCCCTTTGCCCGCTCGGCCCACAACTTGGTCCGAGGCAGGGGTCTCATCCGAGGAAGTAATCTTAACCATTTTCTATAGAGAAAGGAGAGAGACTGACCTTGAAGTGACAACTACGGTCAGAAAAGATCACCGGAGCCAAGGAACGCCTTGCCGCGACAGCTAACAGCGCCACCCAGGAGCTAAAAACTTCGATGGTGACAGTAAAAACTGGAGAGAGAGAGTGAAAGTGAATAATGAGACTTGGATTGAGGGGGGTGAAGATTTATAGTAAAAAAGAAAAGTCCCTTGGACTTCCAAACGTAAGGGCGCAACTTTTGGGCCGCCCCCGAAACGTCGCGAAGGCCCAAAACCACTTTGTCTTTTCACCAAGTCAAGTAGCTCGGCACAGCAGGATCTAAACCCGAGCTACGTGCGATCCGAACCCAGCAGCAAAGGGCCCGGTCGGCCAACCGAGCAAGTGCCATTCCAAGCCTGCAAACGGAGAAAATTCACTTTCTCCTCAACTTTCGTGTATGATCTCGATCAGACGGCTCAGATCTTGCCAACGACGCTAAACGACAAGATAGTGTTTTCTTGGAAACTGAGTCCGTCTCGAGATTCGCACCACCATCCAACGGCTCAGATTGCGCCATGTCGCTCGGACAACCGTGCCCTCAGATCTCCGGCCGGCCAACCAGCAAGTGCCCATCCGACGACCCAGAATGTCGCTCGGACAACCGTGCCCTCAGATCTCCACCTCTGTCTAAAGAAGCCAGGAAAAATTTTGGATTAAAAGTTTTAAGGCATCGCCCTCGGCGAGCCCTCCAGGCCCTTGGTCTCGGTCGGCATCCCTCTCACCCGTGAGCAAAACAAAGCCTACGGCCTCGAAGCCGAAGCCACGAATTGTTCAGGGATCAGAGAGAAACCGCCGACTCACGGGGTCCGATTAAAAAGCAGATCAGCACACCTCCCATCTCTAACTCCTTCGGGCTGACAACCATCAGGAGCCGTCAGCCCGGAAGGAAGACAGAGATCGGAAGAGACCCATCCTTTCAAAGCACACTGTCCCCCGGATCCGGACTTTGGTCATCACCTCTTCCACCATGATCTCCCCTGAACCTGACACCCGCTTCGGGGCCGTCAGAGTCAGGAGAAGATCATGGTGGAAGAACGACCACCCGTCCTTCCGAAGCAACTCATCCCTCGGGTCCGGAATACGGTCGTCACCACTTCTACCCTGTTCTCCCTCGACCATGACACCCACATCGGGGCCGTCAGGATCGGAAGAAGAACAAGGCAAAAGAGTGACCACCCCTCCGAACCTCTCGAGGTTAAAATTTCACAAGACAGGCATCCGCCTTGACTCCGGTCGTCACTTCCTCTGCTATGATCTCCCCCGACCATGACATCTGCATCGGGGCCGTCAGAACCAAGAGAAGACCATAGCCGAAGAGCAACCACCCAAAGCAGACGCCTCCGAGGGCTAAAACTTAACATTGTTGCGATTGAAATGACCAGGGGAATGGGGTACTTATAACCTACCCTCCAAGAACCAGCCATTATGACCCTCGGGAGTCGAAACACCACGCATTAATTGAAGGGCACCATCTTTAATGACCCCCGGAAGTTGGAACGCCGCACAAATCCCGGGACACCATTAATGCCCATGGGAGCAGAACCTTCTCGAAATTCGTTTCGCCAGTCAACGGCCCGGACCGCCATACCGCGCTCGGATCGCCGAACAGTCAGAGCTCCGGTCGGCCAACCGAGCAAGTGCCATTCCGAGCGTCAAAACGAAGAAAACTCACTTTCTCCTCAACATTCGTGTAAGATCTCGATCAGACGGCCCAAATCTTGCCGGCGGTGCTAAACGACAAGATAGCATTTTCTTGGAAAATGCGCCCGTCTCGAGATTCGCGACACCATCCAATGGCTCAGATTGCGCCATGTTGTTCGACCAACCGAACCCTCAGAGCTCCGGTCGGCCAACCGAGCGAATACACATCCGACGGCCCAGAAGGTTGTTCGACCAGCCGAACTCTCAGAACTCCGGTCGGCCAACCGAGCGAATACACATCCGACGGCCCAGACAGTTGTTCGACCAGCCGAACCCTCAGAGCTTTGGTCGGCCAACCGAGCGAATACACGTCCGACGGCCCAGAAAGCTGCTCGACCGACTGAACCCTCACCCCT